>JASGXE010005035.1:0-24294 GCA_030068105.1 Sinentomon sp. SZTP_YWyxl | reverse complement strand
ATTCACTTGATTTCGACAATGTATCTGTCATTGAGGTAAGCATGTGACTGACAAATTTTATCTGGTACCTAAATATTCTCATTGCTTCTGTATTTTGAATTGACTTGGAAAAATCTTGGGGGTGGGGAAAACTTGGTTTTCAAATTGAACTGATGTTGACAATTTAAATACTGGCATTTTTTGGGGTCGTAAATTTGAAAATTTAAATTCCGCACAATCATTTTCTCCCTCTCTGCCACTACCTATCTGCATTTTGGGCATGTGCAATCCAAAATTTAATCAACACTGGCTGTTCTGAATACCTCTTCTGATTTCATTGTAAAAAAAATGTTCAATTATTGCTCTCAATGTGTATGTGTGTACCTTTGTCTGTATGTGTTATGCTAAAGAAAATAAACCACAAAAAAAAAAAATCTACCTATCACCATTCCATTTTGATCAGACAAATCTGATGTTCAGATTTTGTGCCGAAACAGTGCTTATGTACCTCATTTTCTCTTGGATGTCCAACTGAGCAGTTATATCACTATATGATTTTCAGTTATTGTTCAAAGTATCATCAAACTTTCACCACCAAATTTAGCCTAAGACCTACTCATTTATCCCTTTTCGCGGCCCGGCCCTGGTGTCTGTGCCAGAATACCCGCTTGCTGCCGGGGGCCCTAGGATGAGCAGCTCACTTTCTTCCTCTATGGATCGCAACTTTGACCTTCACTTTTATTCGGTGGTCCCTGAAAACCGGACAGCCGGACAGGACTGCCGGACAGGACCTCCTGACTGACCCGGACGGGTTAGGTTAGGTTAGATTAGGTTAGGATAGTCTATCCTAACCTAATCTAACCAAACCTAACCCGTCCGGGTCGGTCCGGCGTTCCGGCGGCCCTGTCCGGCAGTCCTGTCCGGCTGTCCGGTTTTCAGGGACCACACTTTTATTCTAGCTGTCTGCTAGAAATCCTGCTTTTTCTGATGTCCTAGACCTCTTTGTTCCTGTCCTCAAACCCTACTAATTTCTTTTCTCTGCTGTCCTGAAGGTCCGTTTGCGATCTAGCCAACTACTTTTCTTTTCATTTTCTGTGTTATATGTATTTTCTTTCTTTTTTCTTTTTTTCTTTTTGGGTCCCAGGAATGACGCTCTTGCTGGGCTCTAGCGGAGACGTGTTACGTTACTGGTGTTCCCATGTATTTATTAATTTTATCTGGCTCGCCCAATCAGTGGCACTTGTATTCTTGATGTCTTTGTATTTTTAATTTTTGCTGCCACCGTCTGGCTCACGAGAGCTGGGGCTTGCTGGACAACTTGACCTACTCATTTATCCCTTTTCTCCAAGGGCATAAAATTACAGCAAAGTTGCACTGTCAATGTCTCCCTGTTGATTCAACCTATTTTTATTAAGAAAAAGAAACCAAAAAGGCAAAAACATTTTTTAAATCTGATTAACAAATCAATCAAATGTACCTACTTCAGTCAACAATTCCAAATTTATTACCACTTTCCAATCCAATAGACATGAAAGTCCACCATTAACTTTGTCATCACGCAGTGCTTTGTTGAGCTGTTTCCCTTCAGTTACAATTTTGTAAAAAAAATTGTAACTGAAGGGAAACAGCTCAACAAAGCACTGCGTGATAACAATGCCTTCAGCAAGTGTCAAACTCATCAATTAACTTTGTCTTTCATCATCACCAAGGTTTCTCTTTGTCAAACAACTCCACAGTTGTCCTTTTTTTGGCAACCTCTCAACACCGCCCACCAGCTTGGAACTTCTCGTCTTCTCAATCTCCTCGCAGGTTAATTAGGATATCTGGCTCGCTCACAGGGCCTCAATCTCTTCTCCAATTAGGAAAGTTCCGGTTCAAACAGTTCAACAGACATCTTGTTATTTCTCAATCCTTTTGAATAAGCAGGTCTACTCTGAGCTTTCACATCCCAGTTTATTTGTCATTGCCCAAATTGTGCTCCTTTCACCACCTTTTCAACTTCAGCTGTGTATCCCCTCTTGAATTCAGAGCTTGGAAATTGCTCCCTCCAGTCAATTGTCAACAGTTAAGCATGACCGCACTTGGGGTCCACAAAGTTGCAATGTTTCCCCACCCCCTCTCCCGGAGGAATACAAAGAAAGATCAAAATTAGCACGCCCGATTAAATCCACCGTTACAATAATTTCATCGATCACAAGAAGGGAGACTAAGCAACAGTAGTCAAAAATGACATCCACAGATGCTTGTAACCACTTGCTAATGATTTGACATTTAGATCGAGGCATATGTATTTATAGGTAATGCGTATGGATAGCCCACTGCATTTCCATTATTTCTTTTCATCTTTTTTTATTATTGTGCACAAGGCATCTGTCCTTTGTCATCGCCAAAATTTGCAAATCATTAGCAGGAGATAGATGAAAAGCTCGACAAGTTTTAACTTTGAGAAAACCCAACCTCAGCAATCCATTTTTTAACCCATTGAACCCGGAATATGAAAATTGCACACGCATCGCAAAACCTGGAAAAACAACTTTTCGTTCTTTCACCAAAACTGGAATTTAATTTTCGTAAAATCACTGTGATTTTTGAACTTTTATAATTGATGCCTGCCAGAATTTTAGCCAAAATTAGAAAAAAATAACAAAACCCGCTAGAAAACCTACAGAATTCAAATTTGCTGTCAAAATCGGAACTAAAACAACTGAAAACACTTTGAAGCGCAAACAAGAGGAAACACTAAAAGTGCAGAAGAAGGCATTTTTGCATCACAACCATTTTCCGCGGTCGCCGGTTCCTAGTCGATAACTGCTAGAATTTTAACCAGCATTTGGAAAAAATAACAAAACCTGTTCGAAAAGCCTACAGAATTCAAATTTCCTGTCAAAAGCAGCACTAAATGTTTAAAAACACTGCGCCAATCCCAAACGAAAGAATACACCAAAAGTGCCGAAGCCATTATTTTGCATTGCAACTTTTTTTTCGTGTTTGCCGTAAGTCGATAAGTGCCAGAATTTGGAAAAGCACAACAAAATCTGCTGGAAAAAACTAGCAGAATTCAAATTTGCAGCCTCGGTGCTAAAATAAGGAAGTACCACTTTGCGCCACGCCCAAACGAAAAGAAACACCAAAAGTTCAGAAGCCGCCATTTGCATTACCGCTGCTTTCCATGGTTGCCGGTAGTTGGTTCCTGCCAGAATTAGAAAATAATAAACAAAACCCAGTGGAAAAAACCTTTAGAATTCAAATAGATAGGTATGCTGTCAAAATCAGCGTTAAAATAGCTGAAATCACTTTGTGCCAAATCCGAGCACGATGAACCACCAAAAGTTCAGAAGCCTCCATTTGCATTCGCATTTCGAGGTTACCGTCAACAGTCAAGGAGAAGCCAATTTTCAAAAAATTGTCACGTTACCAAATATTTTCAGATCGAGATGAAACAGGAACCAAAATAATTGCCGAAATATCTGTCTGGCGGAATAAAAAAAAAGCCCGACAGCCGGCTTTTTTTCGGTTAGTCGGGAAATTGGGAAGCCATTGGTTTCCTGAACGTGCTGAGTCCGTGCATTTGGTATGGAGGCAGAATTTTGCAAATGTCTACAGTCTACAGTCCGTGTTTGGAGTACGGAGTGAAATTTCAGTGCATGGACTGAGTTCTTGCTTCGGGTTCAATGGGTTAATGCAGTCAAACACATTGGTTAAACCAATGGTGATTGTTAAAAATGCAGCAGGTCCTATTGTGACAAGATTTGATCGAGAGCAGGCCAGAAAACTTTCATCGTGCAATATGAGCCGAATAAGTCGCAGAAAAATCTGAAATCTGTGTATGTAACTTTGTTACAACCTGTGTATAACCTGTGCATGTAACTTTGTTACAACTGTGTATGACCTGTGCATGTAACTGTAAATGAACTGATGATGCCTGTAAAGCATCGGTGCTTCCGTCAAACATCCAGGCTTGTTTCACACTGCCTCCCACTGACTGATTATCAGCGGGTGGATCAGTGGAGTGCTGCCACCACCTACAGGCCAATCGGACCGAAGCTCTATGCAGATTGCCCTGCATTGGCTCATATCAACATGATGTTTTGAGAAAACATCATGACATCATGTAACTGTAAATGTGGAAAAGCAAAAGGTTGGCCAAAATCAGTGCTTGTTGTTTGCCAGTTGCAGGCAAGATTCCAGCTAAGGGGAAACAGCGATGATGGGAGTGAGAAGTGTGGCATGATTTGGATACCTTTATTGTTCATGTACCTACGTATGAATCATATATGGATATTCGTATGAATCATCTACGAAGCTAAAGATCTGGGGTGATGACCGCAGAATTGAAGTCTTGCTTGTGTCACACATCTGTTAACATATATTGGACATGTATCTTTTTTCTTGTATCCCAGAAAACCATTTTATACGCACGTAGGTTTTTATCTTCATGGAAAACTCACGCGTGTGTGTATGTTGTGTATAAAACAGGGATGGGTAGACGTACGGAACTAGACGTAATTTACTTCGAGGTTGCCTACGTCGAGTTTTCTACGCGTAGAAAACTCAATTCGGCGTACACAATTACTGCAAACATCTCCAAGGTAGAGTGGTGACGTACACAACTCTTCTAGCTGTATTTTTCGATTAAAATATTAATGTTTAGGTTTGTAATTTGTCTTAACTTCCTACTTCATTTAAATCTTACGGTCTGCAGACGAGAAAGTTTGCAACAAACCATAACCTATAAAAGCTTGAAAAAGTTCTTTGATCTGTAGCCAAAAGTTTTCTGCATAGGTAATATTTTAAAAATGTAAATTAAACAGAAAAATGTTAAAACGATTTAAAGCAAGGGCAGGAATTGGAAAAAGGTCAATATCAGAGAAATTTGACTGCTCTCCACTAGGTAGGTACTGAAACTGCAAAAAGAGCGAATGAACTCACATTTTGAACAAATCCAGGAATTGGAAAATGGCCAAAATCAGAAAAATCGACTGCTCTCCTATGGTCAGCATTTTTGTTGCAAAGTACAAGGGACCAAATGAGATTATTTGTGATCACAATTTACAAATTTAGAGACTACAAATTACAATTGAGATTTTTTTGTCACCAGACCAATGGTGGTTGGAATATACCATTGTGAGCTTCAAGCTGTCTTCACTTGTATTTAGAATACCTAACTTTTCCACATTGGATTACAATTGAGATTTTTTTGTCACCAGACCAATGGTGGTTGGAATATACCATTGTGAGCTTCAAGCTGTCTTCACTTGTATTTAGAATACCTAACTTTTCCACATTGGATTACACCTTGCCTTTCATCTTTTTGCATTTGAGACACCATGAGGTGTGGCACTTGTTAGAATCCATCCCATTCCACATGAAACGGCCTGCCGCCTATTAACCACCAACTAATCATTGGCCATTGGTCCCTGCAGAGTCCAAAATGTTCTCGAACATGGGAGAAATTGTAAAGGACTGCTTAATACAGGGGCCACCAAATTTCAACAGGGCTCCGTGGCAGGGTTGGAAAAAAACATGTTTTTTTTCTTAAAAAACATAAAAAACGTTTTTTTTCATGTGTTTTTTTCCTCGTTGTTTAAAACATGTTTTAAGCAGTTTTAAACGTGTTCCAAAAGCTGCCAAGGCTAATTTTGCAATAATTTAGTGACAATGGTACTTGAAAAAGGCAACAACAATGGCTTTATTGATAAAAATTACAGAAAACTTTGAAAATTGAGTAAATAAGCAAAAAGCATTTTTTTGTTTTTGCAGATTGTTTTAAACAAAGCATTTCAAACAAGTCGCAGTTTAAACATGTTTAAAACACAATTTTGTTTTAAACAAACTGTTTTAAACAAGTCGTGGTTGTTTAAAACATGTTTAAAACAGATTGTTTTAAACAGAATGTTTTAAACGAACAACCCTGCTCCGTGGGTGCAACTTCAAGCCTCACACGAGTATCATGATCTATTGCGGCGATTGCTGCCATTGATTCCAAATGGCGCCTGAGTAAATAATGACCTCCTATGTTTGAAGACTTTTGGTAAGGAGGGTATATCTAAATGGCAATTGAACAGAAGGTTCAAATTGCTCTCTGAGGTACAATATGCTCGTGAAAATTGGGATTCAAAACAAAAATAAAAAGGCATAGTTTTCTACGCGAGTTTGTTACGCACGTAGAAAATAGTTTCCTACGTTTGTTTTCTACGGCGTACACAATTCAGGAAATGCTTTTAGAGAGCATTACCATAATTGTGTACTCACAATCACACGTACGCTGCAATTGTGTACGCCTGATTGGACACGTAGAAAACCCCATGTAGAATACCTACCCATCCCTGGTATAAAAAAACAAGTTTCGGAAGCAACAGTTAAATGGAAGCACACAAGTGTAAATGTTGGTACCTACATTAATTCCATCACCATTGAGTGGAATTACGAATGAAATCTTTCTTACGTAAGATAATCTGGCTTGAACCTAGATGGGCCTTCACTTTCTTGTCAGGCATACTGTTAACATATTTTTTTTCTTTTCTTTTTTATTTTACAGAATCCCTTAGATGTAGATTTAGTCATAAACCTTCCGCTTGATGGAATTAGACTGATTTTTGATCCTGTTGTGCAAAGGCTTCAGGTGAGAACCCTTTTCTTTGGTAGGTACCTAGGAACCTTGTTTTGCTTTTTGGCCAAGTTGGGCCTACGAGAGTCACTCAATATATTTCAGGCTTTGCATAGAAATTTTTATTTCATTTATTTTTTTATTTCATAGCCTGAAAAGGAGCCAATTTACGACAGGCGCTCTGTTTGAACAAGGAAACTGTGAAGATGAAATTGTACAGGATCCGCAGAAATTAGGTTGCTCAAGTTATACGAGGGCTGTTCAAAAACAAGTGAGACTGATGTCATTGTGACCTTCCCTTGGCACCCTAGAGATTTCTTTTGTCCCACATTCAGAAAATGGTTGTTGCGTGGTACTCTGGTCAAATTTCACAAGAAATGCTCCAGCCTTGTGGATCTTGGATGAATTTGAAAATTATCTCTTGAATTGAAATGCCGGAAATTTAGTTGTTTTTGCAATATTAGACAAAAAGTAAGTCGTAGTTTTTTTTTGCAGCTCTCCGCAGGAAAAATTAATAATTTCCTATTCATTGTGTTGGAGGAGATTCTGCTCTTTCTCCGGCCGATGTTTTCTCTGATTTTTCTGATTCCGATGAAAACGAGAGCAGTTTTTTCAGAAAGGTGAACCCAAAATGCCAATAACATCAAGCAGAAGGCATTCCATTGATTACTGGAACAGTTATTGAACAGTGCAGAGCCTTATATGGGAGCCAGGAGTCTTGGGCTGCATCAAAAAGCATCAATGGCGAGAAATCTCATGGAATTTGGAGACATTTCTTGGAATTTGGAGAGATTTCTGGAAAAAGATCCTGGTTTTTAAGGTTGCCAACACTGGTTTTTGCTGAACGACAAAAGATGCGATTCAGGACGAAAATCTGGCCAGGAAAGGCATTGGATGCACACTGCATTTTATGTTCAACCTCACTTGTACCCAATACGGTTCTTCCTTTTCTGCAAAATGGCCAAGCATGTGAAAAGCAAGTGTTTTCTCTCCGCTGAGCTGAATTCAAGGGAAGCGGCAGATATTTCAAACCATCCTGATAAAACACCCTGTACCATCGGTTTACCGGCCTACATAATTGTATAAACAAGTGAGTCAATGTAGAAGGCAATTTTATAAAAAATCACCAAGCGAATGAGATGGATGAAGAATAGGGAGAATTATCACAAAAGTCTCACTTGTTTTTGAACAGCCCTCGTACACCGGATATTCTGTATACACATTTTACATGCCGGTGCAGCCAGCTAGTTCATGTTATCGCTATTTGAAATGAATACATCAGAAGCAGCCAAGATAAACAATTTGCTCAAATGAGAAAGTGGCTTTTTCAGAGGAACACGAAATCCAATAATCTGGCTCACTGGGCCCAAGTTCCGACAGCATAAGTGCATAAATGAAGATGACAGAATCATCATTTATGCACTTCTGCAGTCAGAACTTGGGCCCAGTGAGCCAGATTATTGAATTTTGTGTGATTTTGTGTGTTTTCTGATAAAAACCACTTTATCATTTGAGCAAGTAAATCACTTTGGCGGTTTTGGGTGTAGGTATTCATTTCAAATAGCGATTATTTGAATTATTTGCAACTGATTAATCTGAAATTCATACCAGCATCTTATACCTATCCAATTCACACTGGCACGGTTTAATGCTCATTTGTCTAATGATCATCTATTTCGATTTTATTAAATGATCATTTAACATGGTCGTTCTCACTGTTTTTGTTAAATGATGCTTTGTCGATGCTCATTTAAAAAGCTCTTTTTCAGTGTTCACATCAGTTCCGGTTGCAAACATCATTGGCTAGCATTGTGTCTTGAGCTTGTCCTTTAGGATGCAGGCTCAAACCACACACCAGCCACTAGCAATTATTGTTTGCTTTCCCAGTTTCTGTCCTTCTTGAGAGAAACACCAGTTGTTTTATGTTGGAATCATCAGCTTCATCTTAGGGCATTGTTGCTGAAGTGGAGGAGTAACCTGTGCAAAAGGCGATTTCGGAAATGTGCAGTTTTTTATTGACCGATGCAGCAGTTAGATGGTCTCTATGGCAAAAAGCTAGGCCCCAAGAATGGTGGGATGTTATTATTCCTGGCTTCAATGGCAAGGAGTGTAAAGAACATTTTCGAATGTCGCGGGCCACATTCCATAAAATTATGCATCTTTGAATATAAACTTCCGTCGCGGCATTCCTGTTAAGAAGTGTGTTGCAGCAGCACAATTTTATCTTGCGAGTAAAGCAGAGAGTACAAGTGTCGACTTTATTTGGAATGGCCAAATCGTGTCTCTGTGAAACAGTGCATGAGTTCTGTGGGGTCGTTGATCGGCTGCTGGAGGGAATGCATAAAAGCATCAAACGAAATAGCCCCAAATCAGAAAATAGTCAAAAAATGCAGTTAAATTCTGGACCTTGACATTTTTTGTCGCAAACCGGAATTGCATCATCACGGAAAAGCCTCAGCTTGGAAATGCATTAACCTGGAAAACCTCCAACGCAGAAATGAGCCAACCCGGAATTGCCCCAAATCGGAAAATTGTCAACATATTTTTTGTCATGGACCGGAAAAGGCCCAAATCGGAAATGCCCCAAATGGAAAAACATCAACACGGAAGACCGTCAAAACGGAAAACCTTACCAAACTGCACCACTATTCGTGTTACAAAACATTGCGAAAAGGCCTATTACAATTGAAGCACGTGCCTCCGGTTAGGAAGGAGAGAATATAGGCAAAGAATAAGGCTCGCTCATCTCACCAAAAATGGTAGATGCAGAACCTTTTTTTTTTCAAAAACACCACGGAATAAAATTTTTTTTATTATTCAGGGATTGTCACAGAGATGCAGACCTCCACTTTTAACATCTTTCCACATCAGTTGCTTTTTTCCCACTTTAAATGTATGTCCCATACGAAAAGCACCGCAGGGAATAAAAAAAGTATTGTCAGAGATGCAGACCTAAACTTTTAACGTTATACGTTACTTTTTCCCACTTTTAACGCATCTCCCAAAACCGACATAACCATAACAAACAACTGGTAAGAACATCATCTGATCAAAGGCAATCTCAAATGCGATTTTCAGCTGCGAGTTTTACTCCAGGCGGAGACCAGGCCATGGATAGATTATGTTCGGTCAAGTTGAGTCAGATTTAAAATATTTTCGATCTGCAATTTCTGCAGCTTTTAACCTCCTGGCCCCGCCCCGTTATGACGGTCACGCCGCCAAGCGACAAACGCCAGCTTTTGTCCTTGTCCCAAAACCCGACCGATTTTTGGTAAAAATTGGCCAAATTTATTTTTTTGCAAAAACGGTAACTTTGGCCTTTACTCTGCCTTCCTGTGAAAATTTATTTTCAAAATTCAAACCGGGAGTGTCAGTATCACACACTTCAAAATCCCGTTTCAATATTTTACAATTTCACTCAGCCAGAGCAACTTAAAATACATTGGTCCGACAGGCGAGAAATGTCAGCCAAAGCTGACCAGAACTCCTGCATCACAATCTGTCTCCAGAAAAAATATGTGTGAGAATGCAAAGCAGCAGGCCGGAGAGCCTCTGAAATTTCCTTTCGAACGACACCACTCCCACCCCAATCGGTCAATTTGTTCTCAGTCAGCATCATTTCAAATCCATGCAACATGAGGAAAACGACTGCCGACTTTGAAGGCCAATAACTCAAAACAAACTCCGCGCATACATTATCATCATCTCTGCTTCTGTCTGTGTTTGCAATCCAAATCTGGACACGGATTATTGCGCTGTGGTCTGCTGGCTCTGAGATAACCACATCCCCACCAAAACAGCATCCATACGTGTCCCTGCAGAGCGAGAGAACAACGGCTCAACACGAATGAAAAGAAGGTGCACTTCGGAGAAAAATTGGTTTGGCGGGAAACGGAAAGAATGAATGCTGCAAGCAACTGAACTCGCCGACCGACGAAAGTCAGCGGATGAACGTCGCTCTGCGATTTTTACCGCATGTGCCTATGCAAAGGAAAAACTACTGGTGTTTTGGAAAATTTACTTTCCGCTGACGTTCGTCACCTGTCGGGATCACCGAGGAAATGCGTCGTGTTCTGGGCCAAGGACAAAACCTGACGAACATCGCCTGGCGGGGCCAGGAGGTTAAAAATTTGCAAGCTGAGTCCCGAAAGTACTGGATCCCGTGACACGAGAGTGCCGGTGGTGAGTTTTCCCCATAAAGAAATTAACACATGCACCAAAAAACTGTTAAAAACATCACGGAGAAAATAAATTGTGGAAGCTCGTTTAATGGGGGGGGGGGGGTAAACCATACGCGTCGAACTTTTTTGTTTCTCGACAGATTTTCTTGAAATTTTGCAGGTGAAAATAAAAAATGAAGATTGATATATTTACATGTTAATTTGTGTGCCTTACACCGGAGTTACAGACAAACATAGGCGTGAAAAAGGCCATCGGTAAAAATGCATCTCCTCCTAAACCGTCTGGCAGAATGAAGCCATATTTCACCCTGTGGACTAAAAATACCTTGTCTACAACATATAGAGCCACTTTTGCCAATTTGTATCTGGATTTTAATTTATTGCAGAATAAGCGTGACCGTACCGCTAAGCGCCTAATATTTAGCTGATTTTCTGCGGTCGCAAGCTAATAAAACCAAAAATAGAGCTTTCAGCTTAAAACTAAAAAAGGCTCTATTTTCGGTTTCCTCATGAAAAATTGGTCCAGTACACCAAATTTGAACATTTTGCGTGAAAAGTTGTGGGAGGAGATGCATTTTGAATGCTTTCGCTTTTGAAAAAAGAGAAATGCGAGAAAACTGCAAATGTTTGTGTCGAGAATGCAAGAAAACCAATACAAAGAGTTTCGGATAATCGGTTCTATCTTGAAAACTATTTAAGTTACAGAAAATCGGAAGAGAGTTTTGGAAATGGCAAAGTCTGGGCTATAACATGAACATAAAAAGAAAAAAACATCTTTTTTCCACTTTTTGCAAAAGCCATGGCCCTCCCTTAAACTTAAATTATCTTCCCAACATCATAAAGTTAAAATGATGTTCCAAATGATCATCATTAAATAAATGCTCTTTTAAAAACCCGTTCACACTGGCTTATTAATGAGCATTTAAATTTTTTCTAAATGATAATTGGGAACATCATTTAAGCAACAGTTCACATTGATGCAATTAAATGAGCATTAACTGTTTAATGATCATTTAACTCTTGATGCTAATTTAACTGTGTCGGTGTGAACAGTTTTTTGCTTAAATGATGTTCCCAATGATCATTTACGGCGGACAGATCATGAAGGGGGTAACGCTAACTCCGAGTTGCGAGGTAAATTTTTGTCATCTGCTCCAATGGAAAAAATTTACCTCGCAGCTCGGAGTTAGCGTTACCCCTGTCATGATCTCTCCGCTGTTACGGAAAATTTTAAATGCTCATTAATAAGCCAGTGTGAACGGATTTTTAAATGAGCATTTATTTAAGGATCATTTGGAACATCATTTGACTTTATGATGTTGGGGAGATAATTAGAATGAATCAAATTTTGAAATCATGAGAGGAAAACACCATGAAATAAAAAATTCTATCCAAAGTCTGAAACATATTGAATGCCCCTCGTAAGCTTTCATTTTTGTGATTTCTAATTTTTTGCTAGCAGCTCCAACTCACCTGCAGGTATGCCTGACTGCTGAGGCCATGGAATACCTTGAAATGCAGCAGCAGCTGTTGATTGGACTTGGATCAGGCCCCTACATGGATAACAGTGATGGCCAAACCTGCAAAAATTCTCAATTTCCATGCTGCTAGTCACCAAAACCAAAACTTGCCGTTCATTCTATCGCAAGCCCCAGTACCTACACCGTTTGCCAGGCAAAACCACTTGTCTTGACTTTGGTTGCTCGGTGCTCCATTTCGTTGTACTTTGCTGAGACAGAATGAAAAGATATCAACTGAAAAAGACAGATGAAAACTAACATTGACATTTTTCGAAATTTCTGGTACTCAAGTCACAAGGCCCAGAATTACATGGTGTGCAATTTTGTGAACATTTGGAGATCGGAGCCATTATCATTCTTAATCCCAAAGCTAGGCATCTAATTACATCTTGTTTTTCACAATAAGCAAAATTGTGCAGAGACGTCAAAAACGTCCAAATTATTCTTGGGAGTCCAGATTACCTACCTATCCTCACAGTATGCCATCACCATGCACAGAGCTTTAACCACTCAAAGCCTTTATAAGCTCAACTAAAAAACCGCATGACAAGCGGCGACCAACAGGCAGAATTTCGTGACAACTTACCGCAACAAAAAATTAGAAAAGTGTTGCGCTTGGCAAAACAGTTGGAAGCCCAATAAAATCCCTCAGCACCTCAGTTCAAGAATTCGATGCAAAAAATCCAGCAAATTGCCAGCAACAATTCGAAAATGCATCACACGTGTTGAAAATCGCAAACAAAGAAAGCAAAATGGCCGAAAACACGAGGCGACGCTCCCAGCTGATGCGCACAGTTTCAAATTCACATATCTCCGAGTGACATTGCCACATTTTCATCAAACCAAAAATTTTGATGTCAGAAAAGACCGCCGAAATCGAATAATTTAAAATGCGCCCCGCGTGTCTGCCGCAAATATAAACGAAAAACTCTTTTCCGCTGGCATCTCCATTTCTGATCAGATCGGTTGAGCGGCAGTCGTGAGGTTTTTGTATTTACCGATCAGATCGGAGTGGCGGTGGACAACACTTGCAGCTTGAACTCCGATCTGATCGGTTATGCGTCGTTGAGTGGTTAATGAACAGCCTGCATCTTGCATTGCATTCTACCGTGAACAAAACGGGATACCTCCCTAAATGGAAAGATTCATTCATGACCCACAAGAAGGGGGTGATTGCTGGGTGATGCAGGATGGAAGAATGAGATTGCACATTAGCAGTTTTCATTGCAACAAATTAAGCAGTTTCTGCTATAGTCTACTATTTTTTGTCTTGTTATTTTTCAGACTATAGAAGTTTACGATCTTAAGCTTGTGAAGTTGAAATATTGGTATGTTATGTCGTTCATGTTTATCACACAGAATAAGAATCAGTTTGCACTATAGGTGCTATACAGGGTGAGTCACCATGAATGTTGGTTTTTTTTTATCGCAATTTCCGCGAAAACAGATATCTCCATAACCACCCCTTGCACCCCTTCAGACACCCCCATGTGGCTTCACCGAATCACAAGAAGACTGAGGTCTCAGGCCCCATCATCAGAGACACGAAGAACGCATGCCTGCCAAAAAAAATGCCCCTCCTACCTCTCTACCCTTTCCCGCAGAAACCACCCCTAAAATGGAAGCCAAGGGATGGATTTGAATCAGATCACATCTGGTGCCTTCAGATCAAGGAAATGAACAATTTTGTAAGTTAAACCATGGACCTCCGAAGCACAGATCCGGAGATAATGCGCAGCATAGAAAACAACCCTAGCTACCCTTCCCCAAAAAGGGTGTAGGGGTGTAAATTTGGGAGAACCCAATGGAACCAAACGAAGCGCAACAGAACCAGGCTCCAAAACCTCCATTGCACACATTTGTAGGTGCAGCCGTTTTCCCAGAAATTGCGATAAAAAAACCAACATTCGAGATGACTCACTCTATATAGGTATTGGGGATTCAGCATTTCATGTTTGTTATCCAGTTCTCTGTTGGTTAATTTTAGTCCGGCATTAGAATTCGCGATGCAGTGGTAGACAGGTTATTGGAATTGTCACCGAAGTAGGCCCATTTGAAAGCTCAGCCATTTCGGTTTTAACGCTAAGAATAAAGAATCGATTCGCAAATAACAAAATCATGAATCGACACTGGTGTTTCGGATCAGACATCACGAAATCCAACTGTGCCATTTCATTGGACAAAGATAGCCTATTTAGGAGGCACCACCGATGACACACTTAGAAATCGGACTCCAATACAGCTTGCAAATACCTGTCTGTCACCAATGGCCAGATGCAATCTGGGCCAAACATCCTGCATCTACCATAGCTGGATGTCCACAGATGTCGCCAATTGTCGGGCTGCCAGGTGATCACATCTGCCAGATGTCTATCGCGGCGAAATGTCTGAGTGCCAACCGACGACTGCCAGATGTCTTTGCGGCAGGTTGTCTCGCAGCAAGAAATCCCACTGCTATATGTTGCCAAACCAGCTGAGAGTGCGCTCACGACCTAATTGTTTCTAAAAAATAAAATAAAACCAAGATGCATAGTCGGGCTGAATTTTGACAGGACTTGCGAAATTGACAAGTTTTCTTGGAGCCGCAGGAACACATTTCGATGGGTGCTCGCTCTGAAAGGTGAAAAAAAGAAAAAAAATTCTGGTTTCTCAAACGCTGTCCCTCCCTCCTGACAGACACTGATGATTTCTGAGCAAATGTATGTTTTTACTGGCGTTGTACTCTTACGATACCTAACTCAGCGAGTTTTCAGACAGTTGCACAATCAGACATCAAGTGAGTGATAATGTCAGAATTAATTGAACAATGTGTTTTGTTCATGCTGAATATGTCAATACGAAAAGTTGTTTGCAACAAAGGGAAAATTATGAGGCAATGTCATTGATTTTGAACATACCTCTGGAAATTTTAAATTTGGGCTCTGTGAGTCATCTTTGAGCATTTTTCGTCTTGTAGGAGATATCACTGCTGCAAAAATGATACAGGCTTTCCATTTAAACAAAGTTCAATATAATCAATCTACCTAATATTTTATTTGGGGATCATCTTGGGCACTCGTAAAGGGATGTGGTCGAAATATTGCACAGACATCCCTTTCAGGAGGCGTGAAATTGGTCTGTTTGAGTGGGACCCCCTTCCTTACCACACCACTTTCCAGAAGCATTAACTACGATAATTTCTAACTTTAATTCAAGATTTGTTCTAAAAGGAAGGTTGGACAAAGCCAGATTTTGGCACAAAAATGTTGATCCGCAATGAGGTTGGTTCCTGGCACATTATGTTGAGATAGAACCACTCCTAATGAATTTAAAGGGTAGACCTGCTTCGATTGTAAGTCATGAATTTTATGGCTCAGGTAAAAAGCCGGTAGGTACTTTTATTTTTGACCGATTATTGTGTTAGGCCGATTCCGTTTGTTGCTAAGCTTGCGAGTGCACTCTAAATATTCCGGATATTCACTTTTCTTTCTCTCTCTCCAACTTTAAAAACTGACATCTTTTCTTCCTCCTCTCCTCTCCTCTTTCTATCTTATATCATTTTGCAGTGGTGTCTTGTTTAATTCACCTGAAGTTATTCCAAGCATAGAGCAGATTGATCATTCGTTTGGTGCAACTCATCCTGGATTGTATAATGAAGAAAAACAGATCTTTACACTCAACTTCAGAGGGCTTTCATTTCTTTTTCCAGTTGACTCAAAATACCAGGTCAGATTGCCATTTGCCAACCGACCACAATATAATTAGGTATCTATACAATCTAGGTGCCTACCTACCTACCTGTTGGTGCACTGTTCTCGCATGTTTTTTACAATGGCCATTCCATCTGATTTTTAGCCTTGATTTTTTCTCCCTTTTATGTTGCTTGACCACATAATTGAGGATGAGGCCAGATATAAATAGGACAGGAAAACAGAGCTGGTATGAATTTATATATAGAAAAGCAGAGGGCTGGTAAGAAATACACATATTCGTACATATCCATTTGAAAAGCAGAAGAAATTGTTTTCTACCACATGAGGCACGTAACGAGATGTTCTGCTGGACGAGGTAGCAGATACCCATTAAGGATAAAAGGTCTCACCTGTTTGCTGAGTTCCACAAAAAGTAAAAATTGACCATTCTGGGAAGAGATTATTGTTGCTGGAGATGTCAGATTGTCACTTGGCGCCATTTTCTTGTTCTGGTACCCTAAGTCAAGGAATTAAAAAAAAAAAAATGGGAAAAGTCAAGGAGTTTTTGGGAACAACAAAAGAATCTCGAATCTTTTCCAAGAAACATCAATTTCTTGCCAAAAATTGTGTGAAAATTTAATAAATTTTCAGCGTCTGGGGAACTCTGTTCCGACCTCAGATCTGTTCTCACTGAAAATGGACAAGAGCATGGGGGACAGGTTAACAAAAAAAGTCAATTTCATGACTCCACAATGAATTTGAAGAATATTTTCAGTGCTGGATTCAGGAGCCAGGTTTTTTGCAGAAAGCTGGTGCAAAATCAACGTAAAAATCTCAAAATTTCTCCTCCGAACCCCACTGGAGCGCTACCCTGTGACCCCGAAGATGGCCGACCCCGTGTCGCAGAAGGCAGGATTTGCCAAGGAAAAATCCCTAATTTTCCCAAAGGTTTCCCAAATTAGGCCTGCCTAGTTCGTTTGTATATTTCGGAAACAATTACGGGGCTTGAAAAAGGGTATCATTCAAAAAGGGTTTTTCTTCATTCTTTCTTTCTATCTTTTTCTTTTTAGCATTTTTACTCGTCCGGAATTGGCTCCCTCCGATTTCCAAGTAGTTGTTCCCTCATTGTGTCTCAACTTATATTGTACTGTGCTCCTTCAACTGCAACTGATGGCTTCTCTTCCATCACCCGTGGTGGCTCGGCATCTAAAACAGGCCATCTGCGGCCATTGCCGCAATGCTGCTTCATGGGACACATTTACCTTGAGAAGATGGACATTCTACGGGAGCACGGTAACCATTCTCTCGGCCTAAGACTTCATCTGCTGTCCGACAGAGGTTAGCCAATGTTTCGGCCTTTTTGCTGCTTTTGATGAAAATGGACCGGTGTCACTCGCCTGCTGAACTGACGTGAAGCGTGGTTCTATCCAGATTTCCAGCAAATATGCATTCAATTGGCTTAGTGTATGGGTGTGAAAAGAGTGCTGGACTCTGCCTGTTTCATTAACTAAGCTTCTTGAAAACCAAGCTTCTTGTATTGAAACGGAGAAGATGTGAAATGAAATACCCTGTCCTGTTGTCATTTGTTAAGGTGTGTTCTCTCTTGAATTTACTTACGATGTTTCCAGCAGGCGCCTACCAGCCACTAACCATGTCGGACAGAGGTTATTTGCAGAATACTCAGATGGAAATCATTCACTTCACTTGTATGGTTTGTCTAACCCAACCCCTAACCTGACCCTAACCTGACCCCTAACCTAACTAGAAGCGTGCCAATTTGCAGATGCAAGTTTCAGACACAGGTACTCATGAATTTCTAAAAGTGCCCATTCTTTGCAAAGTGTCTTTTGGAATTGTAAAAAAAATTACTTACACAAAGAATAAAGCAGATCTGAATTGAAGAAGACAAATTTTTCCAGACAAAGGTTTTTGTTGGCTCGGATGTCATACACAGAAAAATACTTTTAATCACCCATGAGTCCCCAATTTCAGCTTTTTTCTAGTTGGGCTTGGATAGCATATTCTTCGTTCCTTTAACTTGAGGAATTTGAATAAAATGGACTGCCTACTAGGTACAAGCACATGGCATAGGTAGATCAGAAGATACAACACAAAACAAAATGCTTTTGTGACCAACATCATTTGTCCTTTTCGTCAAATATAGACGAACGTTGTTGATGGATTCCTCCCAATGCTTTTTTTTTCTTTTTGTCTTATGCTTTTGCCAACGATGTAAACTTTTACGGAATGTGCCTACATATCTTGTGTAGGAACGGACCGAGAAAACGTTTTTCTGGACTCGTGAGATGCGCTGGCACAATTAGAGGTTGCATGCAGTTTTCGTTTCCTCCGCTTAACCAATCCAAGATTTTGAATTTTACAATGCCAATTTTACAATTATTCGAACAGGAATGCCTGATTTTGGCTCTTCAATCTCTCAATTCTAGAATTAAGCTTAATCTCAATTATTTTTAAGTACTTTCTTAGTCTTTGGTCATCATAGAGGATAGAGGAAATGGTTCCAAAGGGTGTGCAGTGCATTGTTCTCATTTTTGTTTTGCCCCCTACCCTTTTCTTCATCTTGAGCTCCAATTGGTTTCTCTGTTTTTCAGCCTTTTTAATGTTTAAGCTCAAAGCAAAAACCTTGCATCAAATCTCACATTTGCTGCAGCCTGCCTCACATGACATGCCAAATGAAACTTGCATGTTGCACCTCAGCCAATGCTGTTCATACACAGTGCAATGCAGTGGTTGTGGTTGACAGTGCCTTTGAAGAAGTGTTTCCGAGAAAATGCGCCTCATTCAAGAAAAAGCAGAGGCAAAAAAGAGAAACAAAATCATATCAATAGTATTTGATAGATAGGAAATTGTATAAGTTGGGAAACATTGCATCTGTTTTTTTAGCATCAGATGGAAGAAGACATCATCATTTGTCGACTGTTGATAATTCATCCAATGCTGCTGCTGCTGCTGCTGGTGATGATAATGACAAAGACCTGATAAGAGAGGTCTATTTTGGACACTCCTGTCAAGATGTGTCTTCAATTCTGGGAGCACCGTCAAAGGTGTTCTACAAGTCGGAGGATAAGATGAAGATTCATGTTCCACACGAGCACAAACGGGTCAAATCCAACCAGACCGATTACTTCTTCAATTACTTTACTCTTGGCTTGGTTAGTTGATTCTTCCCTTCCCTTCCTGCATAAACACCTAAATGAAGTTGGAAATATGACGATGATGGGAGGTAGGTAGGTGGGCCTCTCATCCAGATCCAATCATGAGTGATATTACTGGAAATTCCACTCGTCAATTTAACACTGCTGTCCTGACCAATTTGGCATCAGCATTGACTTCATTCTTTTTATTTTTTGGATTTCTTTGTGATAGAAGTCCAACCCCCCTCCACGTGGTGCCTCATGGGTAACCCTAACGGGGTGATGGTGAAAAGAAGAAGGATGTGAAGGGAATTTGATATTGAAGACAAGAACAACAGGAAGCTCCTCAGTCCCAGTCAAGTCCCCATGCTCTGGATTACACATGGCTTGCATTCCAATCTTTCATTGAAACATATGCCTCTAAAATTCTGCTAGGAAATCCCAAATCCAGGAAATCCCAGGCTCAGTTCAACTCAGCTCAGTCCTTCAGGTCAAGCCAAGGGACTGGCAGCTCATGCCAGTCCCTGACAGCTTGGACCAATCCACTTCAGTCCACACTGTCCCAGTCAGTTCACCTCAGCTCAAGTCAAGTCATTCCAATCCCAGTCAACCCAAACAAGTCGACCTCGCCAATCCAGCCATCCCATGTAGTTCAGACCAGTCTCAAACAGGACCCGCTTGCACAGATACACAAGACGCACAGATAGATACATGTCTTACTATGCAGTGGTACCCCCCAGCATAAAAAACATCTCTCCAAAATATCATTGGGAAGTTGTGAAGGATGGGATTCTGCCCTGTGGCTTGGTTGAGCACAATGCTGATGCAGATCCCCAAAACTGCAGCGCCTAGATCTTGTGAGAATTACCGTCTGATGGTGATAGCCATGGACCTTACAGAATTTGCAATTTGCATCAACTCCAACTGTGCTGCATACTCTTCTACAATCAGGGGGCCTTTCAATCTGATAGAAGGGTGGAGGACCTTCTCTTCTGGGTCCGGCGAGTGCTGGAGGAGTCGAAAATTCGCTTTATTTTCTAATTTTTAACCAATTGAAATTGAGTTATTTGATGGTAATACATTGAAATGAGCTATTTTCAGTTAAATTTGAGTTGAAAATGAAGCACATGGGCTCTTGTCATGGTGGTTAGAGATTTTTTCAATACCATATTTCTGAACAAAATGTGACAAGAATCATGCCGAAATCTTCATAAATGAGAAAGTTATTCCAAATTTAATTTTTTTTTGTCAAAATAGTGGCGCCGGTGGCCAGTTTTCCCAAAAAATCAGACATGCGAATGGGTTAATTGATGTGTATTTTTTAGATATAATCTTATACCAAGCCTTGGGATACATGCTGACAATTCATGGAAGATTGGCTTTGGACTACCATAATCGACCGAGTGTTGTAATTTGTGCAGCCATCTCGGGTGCAGTGGCTGGACGTGTTGAATTTTCTGAGGAAGAGATTCGAGCAGTGATCAAGTTTTTTCACAGTGCAGGGACATTCTCTAGCCGAAATTCACCAAACTTTGCAGAAGACTTTAAGTCAATGTTCACCATCACATGACACAGTTTGAAGGTGGAACAGAGCATTTGAGGGTGGCAGAGAGGGACTTATTAAGATGCCCAGCCTACCTTTCTAAACTGCAAAGCAGTCAGAGAAAACAAAGTGGCCTGAAGGTCATGCACATCACTTTCTTTGACTGGTGGGCATTTTGATGGATCACCCTGTTTCAGAGGACACCACTGCGAAGAGGCCAAGGGTCTCCCCAGATGAGTGGAGTCATCCTTGTGCACGACAATGGACTGGGTGCGCAAAGAGGAAGCGATCGTTCAGCTTCTGGACATGTGGGAGTGGGACACATTGCCGCACCTACCCTTATTCTCCTGATTTGTCACTGACAGACTTCTTTCTGTTTGCAAAGATGAAAGAGCCTCTGAGAGGGTGCCGATTCAAGGCAGAACATGATATGAATGATTTTGTCAGGGCCCCCGAAGGCCCTGGCAGAGGGTCAGTGCTCCTGTCCCACCACTGGTAGGCATGCGTTGACCACAGTGGCAACCACTTTAAGAAGTGAATGGGTGGGCCTTTAATGAACAAGCGAGTTCATTTCATTTTTCAATTACCAGTAATTTGGTAATTAGGTTCACTTAGGACGTTTGGGATGGCCCTCGTAGGGTGTCTTTCTTCTTTAATGCCTTTCTTTTTGCCTTGATTCTTTTTCCTTTTTTTTCGTTTCAGGATATTTTATTCGATGAGAAGTCCAACCGAGTTAAGAAATTTGTTCTTCACACTAATTATCCTGGCCATTACAATTTCAACATGTAAGTCAGCTTCCTAGTTCTGAATCATTCCTCTCCTGCTTATTCTCCTGTCTTCTTCTTCTTCTTCCAATTCTCTTTCATCTTTTCAGCTCCATTTATGCTTTCAGCATTACGACGAATTTGAGTTCGTCAGATGGCATCTCAAAGACATCTTTTGGCATAATTTTTCTGAAATGTGGCAGGTTCAGACAGATCTTATTGACATCGAAAAATTTGCACAAAGATTCCCTTTTCAGGAACATGAGGTGAGGTTTTCTGATTTCAAGTAGGTACCTACCTAAATAAAAACAAAGCAGTGACGTAAGTTACGAAATCAGAAGTTTATTGGTCTTGGTTATCATTTATCAAAGATGAATTTGATGCCAAAAATGACCTTTCAATGTCACAAACAACAACTAATTCCAACAGGGTGTAAAAAAAACGTACAACTAAAAAATATTTGAAAGAATTCAGCGTCCTAAGGGGACTTGGGTTTTTCCCGAATTTTAAATTCCTCTTTCAAAAAGAGAAAGCTTTTTTCAAATTTCTCGTTCAAAAAGAGAAAGCTTTTTTTTAATTTACTTCTCCCACAATTGTGAATGCAAAATGTTCAGATTTCGTGCACTGGATTTTCTGTAAGGAAACTGAAAATGGGGTGCGATATGGCAACACTTGTGCTGGAATTAATTGAAGGGGAGCAGTCAACCTTTTTGTTTTCTGGCCGATTTCATTCAGACTTCGAGACAGAGATCTGGGGTAGGTAGGCAGGATAACCTCTATGCAAAATTTCACCTCCCTATCATTATTTATGGTTTTCGAACTACATGAATTTGTGTAACAAAATAGTGATTCTTTCAAATGCAACTATATCTCATCTCAAAATGCTCGAAAAATTTTGCTTATTGGCTAAAAGAAAAACAATGTGTTTTGTGCTCATATTTGCTTCGGTCAAGAGAAAACAAAACAATCGCATGGTGATAAAAAGCATAAAATATGTGCTTCCATCGGATATCTTCTGACAACAAGAAATTCCAGCCAAATAGCCTCAATTTGATGTTTCTAGCCAATTCGGCTGAAATACTTTTTTACACTACCTAGTGTGCCAAATGTTTCATTTGTGGCCCTTCATTTGGCTGTTAAAAAACGTGGTTTCGAGAAAAATCAATTTAAAGGTCGGAACAAAAAAGCAACTGTCGAATAAAGTGTTAATTGTTGTTTGTCAGACTGTCACATTCATTGAAATATGATGTATGTATGTTAAGAATGGCTTGACATAATTAAATTTGGTTATCACTGTTGAATTCAGGAGGTTTCAAAGCATAGGAACCCACAAAAAACAAAAATGGTTTTTTTTTTGTCAAAATTCTCATTTGGAAGGTTGGGTCCCCCTTTAAAATCAGTCCTCTGCTGGCGACCTATCTCTGGATGCTTTTGTGTGTGCAGATAACAATATAAGCGGTGAGGTCGGCTCGAGGAACAACACACTTGCAATGGAAGAGAAAAATATTTACGCTGATGTGAACTGCATCCAGGACCTATCGAGCAATAGAATTGATGCCTCTTCTTTTGGTGGCATTAATCCTGGAAATGTCATATGTGAGGATAAGGTCAATGAACCCATAATAAATACAAAAAATGCAAATGCAGCCATCAGAAGGCAAGAAGGTAATGTTGATATTCTGTTTTCTGAACCCGCTTCTGTCAAACAAGCCAGAACATGTGAGGTTGTGCAGAGCAAGAAAACTTATATTAGGCTGTCACATATTAATGCTCAATCGGTCAGAGCGCACCTTGACTCCATTTCTCTTTTAATTGAGGAACATGGGATCGATGTTCTTGCTGTGAGTGAGACATTTCTAAGGGATTATATCAGTGATATTGACGTTGCTATCACTGGATATTATCTCCTTAGAAATGATAGGCCATGTAATTTGAAAAGGGTGGACACTGGAGGCGGGGTCGCTTACTTCATTAGAGACGGCATTTCTTCTAAATTTGTTAAATGCAGCACCTTTGTGAGTGGCCGACCAGAGTTCTTGTGGGTTGAAATTTCTACGGGTTCTGTCAAGTTACTCATTGGAGTCGTCTACAGGGCCCCCTCAGGTCATTATGCTCACCTTGAGGATGTCGAGGATTCTTTTCTTGAGCTGTCCCTGCTTTACCAGCACATCATTATGCTTGGGGATTTCAATATTAATATGCTGGATAGTGCGAGTGCTGGAGCCAGGTATTTAAACAACCTGTTGTCCTCTTACCAACTAACCCAGCTCATAAAATCGCCAACTCATTATACCTCCCATAGCGATACTTTGTTAGATCTTGTCATTGTAAAAGTTATTGACAAAGTTCTAAATGTAAAGCAGTTGCCTGTCCCCGACATTAGTCATCACGATGCAGTGTTTTTGGACTATCGGGTTAAGGTCGATAAACAGGAGCTGACCGCCCAAATTAAACTTCGAAATTTTCGAGATTTTGATTACGAGGCGTTCGGCGATCATATGTCATCGATAGACTGGCTTCCCCTTTACAAATCAAATGATATGGACTCCAAAATAGATTTTCTTAACGAGGCTCTTCTAACAGCTTTTGATTATTTCGCACCAATAAGAACAATAAAAGTTAAAAAGCCTCCGGTCCCATGGATGAATAAAGAACTTAGGGGTCAAATGCGTAAGAGGAATAAGGCTTTGTCCAAGTATCGTACTTTTCTTCGCTCTCAACCTAAAGATAATGGCGATGGCGCCAAATTGAAAAAACTTTGGGCTGACTATGCTAACCTGCGCAACATTGTCATCAGGCTTCTTAGGGTTGCCAAGCGCGTTCACATAAACGCCCGCATTTGTAGCCAGGTGGCAAATAGCAAGCAATTTTGGT
>JASGXE010005034.1:0-24783 GCA_030068105.1 Sinentomon sp. SZTP_YWyxl | reverse complement strand
TGGGCAACCAAGCAAAGCAATTTCATAAGGGAAATTCGCAAAAATGCGTAATCAAAATCGAATTTGAAGAACAGAAAAAGTGCTGTTACGCTGCCGTTTGACTGATAAATTAAGCAATCGCAATGGGGAATGGGAAAAGTTTATGTTTTTGGACAATATTCGTAATTACATCTTGAAACAAGCTGTAGTTTAGATAATTAATTGGATCTTTCTTGAAAAGACTGCATTGTCAACACTGGCAACCCGGTTGTGACATCGAAATTGTGGAGTGGTGTCAAAAGTTGTTCGCATCGCAGAAATGAAGAGGCCCAGTTGGCTTCTGTGGCTGTTTCCCAATAATTTGGTCGCCTGCAGACAGCAACTGAAACTTTTGCCTCTCGTTTTGCTGGGCGCGCAATGATTGGGTCAAAACGACCCTCTTTTTGCATTCCAGGACGAACGTCTGGTGGCAGCAGACAGAAGCTTGGTGGCAGAGCTTCGCGAATGATTTGGTAAAAGAGGGTCCCTTGAAGGGCTCTCTTCCAAATCTTTGTTTTTTGCACCCGCGCTTCTGTCTGCGGCTGCAAGGAGGGTTTTTTTTATTTGGTCCGAAAGGACCGGTTATCCCCCTACATCCAGCCAGGGCGACGCTATATGCGATCGGCCAACCCTGGTTCCAGCCTCGGCTGGTACAAATAAAAAAAAAAGACGAAGACCACAAGAACAGCCGTGGGTGTTTGTGCCAACAATGACTGGACTCACCGTCAACGATATCCGAGACAAAATGAAGTCTGATGTCAAAATGAAGCCCAATTTCATGGAGGGAAGCCGGAAAAAACCCATTTTGAAACGAAACCGAGGTGGGCCATCAGATCTGATTTGTGACGTGATTCTGAGGGAAAAGAGGATGAGGGTGAATTGTTGTTCCAATCAAATTAAACCTGGCAGAGTTGATGCAACCGAAAATTTTCCAGAGCACTCTTTTCTGTTGCATTCAAACTTTTCGGTGGAGAAGCAGGGCCAGAGCAGCGAACGAATTCAGAGTAATCAGAGTGCCGAACCACAATTCAAAACTGAAAAGGGACCGAAAAAACGCGATGGGAAAGAACCGACTGGCCCAATGGCACAGTCCAGAATTCACAACCATGACAAGAGAACAATTTGTTCTTGTTTCCATGTCACCACAACCTTGACCAGCAGCAAGACAAATGCACATGCATTTTTCTGCCGACTGCCGTGCACTGTGACCCTGTTGTCTACAGAGACAGTCATTTGCTGAGACAATGTTTTCCAGGTTCTCTCCCTGAACCTGAACAAGTTTCGGACCCAATGAATCCATCCACGGTCTGGAACGAAAAGGAATACATCCTTTTTTTTTCAGTGGGCCATTATTGTTGCAATGATTGGGCCTAGGTCCTGAAACTGCTGTAGGGAGGCATTTCAAGTTTTCGCATCAGGGGGCATTTTTCAGGGTTGGAGGTGGGCACCGGCCCAGTCGGGGGGTCTGGGCGGCGGAGTTTCATGGACCAGAGCCCTCAGCGAAGGATCTGGAGCCCCCAGAAGTTCAATAAAATTTGAAATTTGGGGCTCATTTTGTGTTCAATATTCGTGTTCTGGAGGCCATTTCACCAGAGCGAGCAAAAATCACAAGCCCGGGGGCAAGCGAACAGTTGAAGGGCATTTCTCGGCAGGGGCTATCGGTATCGCCCCCCAAAATGACGTCCTGTGAGGGATGGTCAGCACCTGGCAGATCATTTTCAAGCCCAGGTGGTCAGTTTCCGACTCTTCCGGACAGTCGCCTTGGTCCTCGACTGGTCGCTTTGGTCCTCGCACATCACTTTTTTCACGAATAAGTTAAACGCCTGCTCACAGCAAAGTCCAGGCGCAGTGTTTTCTCTTTCGTGACCTTTGATGTTTGCTCTGACCACATTCTTCGCAATCTTTGACGACCAACCAAACAAACCATGTTCAGTTGGCATGAACATGACCGAAATGAATGATTGGGCACCATTGTTTGCGTGCGCATGCCACGAAAAACGAGCAGAATTTATTGTTCCGGGGTTTTTCACCGGCAGAAAATGGACACGAAAATGCAATGCATGCC
Source organism: Sinentomon sp. SZTP_YWyxl (assembly GCA_030068105.1). Lineage (NCBI taxonomy): Eukaryota > Metazoa > Arthropoda > Protura > Sinentomata > Sinentomidae > Sinentomon > Sinentomon sp. SZTP_YWyxl. The sequence goes on along the minus strand of JASGXE010005034.1, from coordinate 22,700 downwards.
GACTTCATGTTTGCTTTTGGAAGTTGCACCTGACTAGTGAAGGTCTGGTCTAATTCTGTGGGATGCTGCATTAAGTCTTTTGATCAAGTGCATCAGAAGGCGGAGTGTTTTCTCTTGGATGCTGAAATGGGCGCTGCACACGCTTGATGCAAGACAAACGTTTGAACAAACATCAAAAGAGTCTCAAGTTCTTTTCGACCCGAGTTCGGTTCGGTGCCAAACTAACAACTGAAACTGAGATGCCATGAACAACATTCCTAGGTCAAAAAGACGTCCGTCCTGCCCTGACCTTAGAGCCAAGGAGTTTTGACAGTTGCGCCACCTACTGATTCATAAAAAACAAGATAAGCCATAGAAATTAGCAAACTTTTCTCAGCCGCTTGCCAGAGGGATTTTGGGGCGGCCTTAATATTTGGAGATAAAATTCCAAGGAGCAAGAACCCTGGATTGGATTTTTATTATGAAAGTGAAAAACCTTGCTGCAAATTTAGCTATTTCTTGGGCTGCAAATTTTGAATAGCAGCAAACTCATATTTGGCATCAACGTCGACTCGATGTCACAGAACTCCCGAAGGCATCAGTCGGCTCTCCTCCGTGAGCAATTAGGAGTTTTATGTATTCGTGAAATGCCAGGCTGAAAGCAAAAAGAAACAAACAAAGAAACCTTTGTTCAAAACTTCAGAAATTAAAAAAAAAGACTTTTTCGTGAAGGAAGTCGGTTGTGGAGATTTATCAAATGGAAAATTTTGTCAACAATTTTGGGACACCAAGGACTGCCATTTCATCAGGACTGCCAGTTCACCTGGGAACAACATTGCAATGTTTTTTTTTTACTTGAAGGTCGAGATCAGTGAAAGAGTAGTTCATCGAGTGTGATGGCAGGTGTTATACGTAATGATAAATCTCATACAATTTTTCCTTTTTGTTTCAGGGGCTCCAACTTGATCTGAAACAGTAACGATGGCTACTGAGAGGGCAATACCTCACGTCTGGGATATTTTCGGACTGACAGGGTATAGCAGGAACCAAACAAACAAGGGACTTCAGCAGCATACTCTGTTTCAAGATAGGAAATCAACAGCTAACGATCAAGGGTGAGATTCATGTATCATTGATTCTGATTAGATATTTTTCCGTTTTATTTAACCTTTCCACTTTACTCTGCAGCTGAAATGTTTCTTTGGATTGCAACATGTGGGAGTGATGAGAAAATTCATGATTTACGTTTATTCAGCAAAAGATCCATACCACGGCTGCGTGCATCAAACAAATTTCAGCAAAATCCGTTCCGGTTGATGCAACACTCTCTGCTGCACCTGCACTGCAACAGGCACGCATTTATTCAGAAAACGTCCGAAATTATCCTGGAAATTCTGGACTGCATTGGGCAGCGTTCCTTTATGCATTTGAGCAAACATAAGCACAAACACTGAACAAAATTAGAATTAGTAATAAGCTGATCCCCCATTTCATGCACCTAGTTCTTTTTGAAGCTTGCAAATCTGATGAACACAGGACAAAATTTCTCATCGTATGGATCATCATGGATTTCTGATAAATCCATATTTTTACGTTGAAATTCTTGAGTTTTTCTATTTTTACGTTGAAATTTTTGAGTTTTTCAGAGTCATGGACTCTTCACGTTCGACACACAGGCATGTTGAAAATCTGACGGACTGCAGAATCCAAAAGAGGATTGGCGTTTGTGGCATTTCTATTTCATGGTAAAGTACATGGGAAAGTGACGTGTTTCTTGATTTTTTCCGAGAGCCTGCATCATGCAATACTACCAATTTTGGAAATCGAGATTTCTTCCCAAAATCAAAATCACTCGGACCTTTCCCTCCATCACAAAGAGATGTAACGATTTTTTGTGTCCAATGACTGCGGTTGATAATGCCGAATGTCATTTTTCAGGTACCATCAGAAGATACCGGGTAACGACAGTGCAGTCTCAATTGGTTCCAGCGATGAAGAGGACACATCACAAAAGAACAAGAACAAAAAGAAGAAGAAAGAGAGAAAACGAGAGAAGGAGCGGGCCAGCACACCACCACCCCAGACTGCAACCCCAGTCCGGGAGATCCACCACCTTGAGCGACACCTCTCCATGAAGAAGACAATCCGGAAGAAGATCATGCGGGATCTGCAGCAAACCTTCGTGGAAGACCCGAAGGAGTTCACCGGAAACCCGGAACAAATCCTCCCGGAGAAGAAAGCAGGTATCAACCTGGAGAGTCTGAGCATCGGACAACCCCGCTCCCGTAAAGCGGAACACACCTTTCTTGGTATGCTACGTGGAGATAAGCACACCAGCCAAGCTATTCCCATTACCAGCCACAAGAATTATGATACGGATTCCGGAAACGGGAGTCCCACGAGAGACAACTTCCGGAAAGACGCATCAATTGAGGTGAGACGATCACCAGGTGTAAAGCGAGACCCAGAATGGGACTACGGGAAATATTCTTCTGACACTCCATATGCTTCCGGACAATTGAACAATCCACATGCTTCCGGACAATTGAACAATAATAAAAGCAATGGAAGCATCGACAAGATGGAAGGAAGTGGTGGGTTCTGGAAAAAGTTTGGTCTGCGAGGGAAGAACAAGAGGTGAACGCGTTGCTGCAACGTAAACCAAAAGAATTTCCAGTGCTGTCCAGTTTTTGTTTTTAGAGTGTTAACATATTTAATTCTCCACTGATCCTCCAAAAAGCATGCATGGTGAGAGGTGGTTGTGAAGTGCATGCATCGATCTTAAGGCCACAGAACACAGCATTCAGTCTGGAACTTAAACTGCACGGACCTCACCATCAAGATGGTGGAAGTGAAGTTCGTATCAATGTGGTCATTACAAGTTTTCCTCTACCCAAGGCCGAATGCAACAATGTAGCATCTCTGCATGTTGGAGGTGCCTAGCATCTTAGAAAATGTTTTATGTAAATAACTCTGACGCAAGTTTTTTTTTTTAAATTTTAAACCTATTTATTCGTTTGTGCCACATGTTGCAGTAGCACTGATAATCAGTCAAATTCAAAACATCCACTAGAGTCCAAAATTCCATGCGAACTAATTATCTTGAGCCTCTCGCCACTTGCAATTGCACTCAAGTGGAATTTTTGATTCAAGTGGATGCTGTGAATTGGCTGAATGTGAAGGATCTTTTCCAGTTGTGAAGCAGGAAGGACAGGCAAGTTATTTTTCCTTGTAGGTGACGTCGGAGGCAGCAAAAAGAGAAGCTTGCAGGAATTCTTCTATGGAAAATAAGAAGGGGATTTATTCAGTATGAAGGCCTCGTCTTTATGTTGTAATTTTTGCATGTGGAAAATGCGTTCAAGGTTCCCACTCAGATTGGCAATCCAAAATCCCTGCCTTTCTTTGTTGTTTTCAAGTCATTTCCCTGACTTTTTATAACATTTTATGAAAAATAAAAAATTTTCAACACTACAAAAATAGCACGAAATTCCACATTCAGAACGGCAGATGTTACCTCAAGGGGAAAAATGACGAAACGCCACACTTCAAATTGGTTTGGAGATCTGAACAGCTTCAAGTTTGTCAATTATATTCTGCAACTGTCTGGAGAATTGTTGCAAATTGTCTGAAGTTGGATTTTTAGATGTCATGATGGTCAAAATGAGAGTGATTACCTAATTTTGTGAGTATGGACACGTTGTCACAAGAAAAACTCCAAAAAGGGCAAGACACTGGCTCTTGCATTGAGGACTTTCTGACCACTGGAATTTTTCAGTGAATTCGCCACAGCATTGATTAATTATTGTTCCTTTGACAACACAAAGTGGGAATCTGGCATTTCATCCGACACGAGTTTTGATATTTGGGGAGGTTGGTTTGAACAGAATGTAGCCAAACTTGATTGCAAGGGATGATGAATTTCACTCTCATTTTTCTTCTCATCGAAAATCTGAAACAGGAGTCTCCCTCCAGAAGAGGTATTCACATCTGGAACTGCTTCAACGAGTGTTGTTTGTGTGCATTTTGGCCTTATTTTTGTTTCCGAAGTTCATACAGCTCTTTCCTGCGTAATTGTCTACTTTATTGTCCGAGCATATTTCCAAATTACACATCGGAAAAAAGTGACAACGTCGATCTAATGACTATCGAATGAAGTGACTTGCAACCTGCTGTGCAGTGAGTCAACGACTTTGCCTCGTAAAACAAGGTCCTGCATAAATAAGGTAGTTACTGTACTGGACAACTTCAAAGGAAGTGGTTCCTGTACTCTGAATTTTATCTCCAAAATATTGGGAGTTTTTCTCCCAAATATGCTGTTTTCTTTTTCTTCATCTACATTTTTTGCCTGCATGTTTTACCTGTTTTTTTGCTTTTCCTTGTTGTGTGCCTGGAGTGCCAGTTTCGTATTTTTACCCTATTCTGTGATAAGGTATGATTTTTTTTTATTTGGCAAGTGTTTCCTGTTTTGTTTGAATTTTGAGTTTCTTTTTTGAACTTTGTTTTGAGTGACTGACTTTCCTGTTCGACAGAATGTTATTCCAAGTTTTTTTTACTTTTTTATAAATTTACCTCTCCTTTTTTTGTCCATCTTCGTAATTGTTTTCTGGATATCTTTGAAACAATAACAGATTGCTTGTTGTAACATCAATACTTTTCACTGTGCATAAAATTGATCACACTGGCAATTGCCGAAAAAGTGTCAAATTGTAAAAGAAAGGAGTGGAGCACTACCAGGCTGACCCAGCGTTGAAAAACGCAAGCATTGCCAGAAAAAATCGTCAACACCTTGAATTTTCATAGAACATGTAACATGTGCAAAACAACCAAGACGTGACGGAATGATGGATCGACTTCCAAGTAATCTGCAGTAACTTGTATATCATGGTCGGCAGATGACGTCGAGATTGAGTGCTACTGGCCGATGTAAGGCTGCTGGTTAGTGCCTTCTCAACTAGCCAGTAGAAAGGTACTGCCAGAAAAAGCTTTACATCTGACATGGATCTAAACCCCAACATCATCACCCCGTGATCAGTGACAGAAAAAATGCAGAAAAATGCACCTGTTTTGCATCTGATATGGTGGAAGGAAGTTTTGGAAGTACTGATCCAATTTAGTTGTCTATTTGATTCAGAATCTCATACTGGTATCCCAAAAATCCCCCTTCATTGCATGTGCATGCCTCATGGTCTCTCTCATCAAAACTTAGTTTGACATCCGTTTGCCAAATAAACCACACGTCAAACTTCTGCACTTATGGTTGAAAGATCACCTGAAGGTCAGAAGGTGTAAAACTCCAGAATGAGACTGTGAATAACACTCGATATCCCTGATAACTAAATGTTTCTGTGTTTAAGCCCAGAGATTTCAAGGTTTACGTGGGAAATTGAAGTTTTCAAACAAGAATGCAGCCACACAATTTGGGACAGTTTTGCGAGACTTTGGGGGATGCACTGCATGACTCACCCACTTCCTTCTTTAACCACATTTACAGCAGAAGAAGAGGTAAAAATACTTCAATGGAGCCACTTGTTCAATGGAGCCACAGCTTGTTAAGAACAGTAAGTTCGTGAAAACATTAAGATCGCAATTTTTCGACGATTTAAAAAAAACTAGTGTGTAAACTTTTTTTCATTTTCTGGAACCAGATTTGCCAGTCATGAAAATTCTGATTTCAAAAAAAAAAAAAAAAAAAAAATAACAGGCTTTTCCAAAATTGTGTTCGCAGTGTGTGCATGAACTGCCTGTGCAATAAAAGCAGCGACAGCCGACAACATGAAGTGATCACTGTTCGTTAAAATATCACACTTACCGGGAAGTTCGACGATTTTTATCGCCATGGTTCGAGTTGAGTAGACGTTTCTGGCACATCGAGCTGGGCATCCATTGTCAAGACAAGAGTCTTGTCTTGATAACGGACGCACGATGCACCGAAAACGTCGACTCAACTCGCACCATGGGGATAAAAATCGTCGAACTTCACGGTAAGGGTGATATTTTAGCATCAGACGCATCTCCAAGTTTCCAACCCACTGTCTACAGTTTGTAACCACTATTTAAAGCACGATTTCTGCCTGTGGAACCTTTCTTGTGGTGTTGACATAGTTTCACAAATGGGGATAGTTGCAAAAGAACCTAAAATAAATACCAGGTTCAAAAACCGATGAGCCACTGCAGAGATAAAAAAAAAGAGTAAGGAAACATAACATTGGCTAAAATTATATTTTTGCCTTTTAAATCAACTTGAATAAAAAACAAAACAATTAAAAACCCCATCTCAGCCCTTTTGTTTCTGACTTCTGAATTTTTTCTTCACACCAACACCAGGAACTTTCTTAGTCTCGTTTACTGAAGCAGTGGTGTGCCTTTTCGCCTTTGCATGACCCTTCATCTTGTTGTGTCGACTAACAAGGTTTGGTCTGAGCGACGTTCGCTGTTTAGCTTTTCTGGCCGCACTTTTCACCGCAGTAATGATGATACTTTTCAGTCGAGTTCTCTCTTCTGGCCAACGGCGACTGATGGAATCAAAGTCAACAGGCTGGTGGAAGAATTCAACACCATCTGGGAAAAAGGAGAATGATTTAAGATATCAGATGAACAGATATGGGGAGCAGCTACATTTAACAGAAAGTGGCAGATGGCATGAGTGTCTGTTGTACAACAAATCTGGCCACTTGACGGAATCATGTTATATGCTTTGCATCACCCTGATGACACTGCGTTGGGTCACGTAATTGCAGCGACAATGAGAGAAGGGAATGCCCAATCATTCAAATGTGGCAGTGTTTAAAGTGTACCAGAAAAGGGGCCGGTACGCATTTCCAAAAAAGGGCAGCGGGCGTAGCCCAGTTGGGGGGTAAGGGGGGCGGAGTCCCCCAGCATTCGGGGTCTGGGGCGGAGCCATAGCGGGGTTCCAAGGGGCAGAGCCCCTGGCGGGGGGGGGGGGGTCTGGGGGGCGGAGGCCCCCAGAAGCTGAAGAAATTTTGAAATTTAAGGGTCCAATTTGGATAAATTTTGGCGTTCCTTAGCAGACAATGGACAGGAACAAACACATTTGATGACAAAAAAACGACATCATCTCTCATACTCCACATGCGAAAATATATAGTTGAATTTTCACCCAGGGATGTCGAGTGTATCTAGTGTAAATCCTCCCCTGAGACCAAGTGGACGCGAGCCGTGTTCCCAAACCCCCCATTGGGGCCCCTGCAAAAGACCCAAGCCAACCAAATAAATAAACGTGTTTGTGCCCTGCATGAATGCACGAATCCATTCAAGGGCACGCACACCCGACACCGCGAGGAGGGCGCGACCGGCAGAGGCAAAGGCAACTAAAATTCGAATGTAATTAGATATTTGTGTCGCTCATAACTGATCAAAAAACGAACTTGGTTTCCAACGTTAACGGAGACAACACACATGCACACGCACAGACCAAAAGTTGTCGCCATCGAGCAGGAAAGAAAAATAATTGAAGATGCTTTCACCCGTCACCGCGAGCATTGCACGCTCCAAAAAAAAAACGCTCCAAAAAAAAAAAAGAAGAATAGGATGGGGTGGAATCCACCTCACCCCAACGGTGGAACCCAAGCACGCAATCTGCAATTGCCAAGATTTCAAAAACTGCGGACTTTTGACTTTTCCCGGGCTGTTCGGCACTCTTGTGGCACCTTGTGCTCTGATGCTGCTGTCCTTGAACTGCTTGCAGGGTGGGCACTGGGCCCCACCGGTGCCCAGGCTGCAAGCAGTTTTGCCTCGCCCTCCTCTGCGTCTCCCTCCGCACAATGCAATTCATTCAAGCCATTCAATCAAACAAAAATTCTTTCTCGTGACAGGGGCAGAGAACATTGAATGCGTGGGCGGTGGATTGTGGAAAGAAAGATTTCACACCCTAACCCCTCCCAACCCAAAGTATGTTACAAAGCATATTTCTGGCTGGTCCAAATCCAGTTTTTTGTGCTCAAAGACAATCGCAGATGGATTGTACACCGCAAACATTGACCCCAATTTCCAATTTTTATTTTTGGCAGTACCTACTACATGTCAAGGGCCTGCTGCCGGTGCTGGAGCTCCCTCTGTGTTCGAGTGAGATGGTGCGGCAATCAAACAGGGCAGGCCGGTGCTGCGCACCGGCACTTCCAGGGCGGGCAGGTGCGGCGCACCGGTGCGCACCGGCCGACTTTAACCACTGAGATGTGGACGTGAAGTCTCCATGTGTGAGCTGGAGCAGTCAAGCTGATGAAGCCAAAAGTTGCTGCTATTTAGTCTGGTTGACAACACCATGTTGTTAAGAATTAGTGCAGGGTTATCTGCAGAACTTCAGTCCGAATTGGCTTTTAGTGGGTGGCTGACCTCCAACTAATCCCACCCCAAAAATATCAGTGCGATACGATGTGAAACAAGCTTGGATGCTTGATTGAAGCACGATGCTTTGCATCACTTTGAAACAACCATTGATTTTTATCGGGTCCACGACCTATGATAAGACCTATGTATTAGGATATCGGATTTCCCAAATTTTTTTCCAGATGAAAAATCCCTCTGTCCTTCCTCCCTGCCATTATCAAAGAACAGGTTGTAGAAAAAAAGTGGCTCGAGATTGTTAAGTTTACAGAGTGCAATTTAGACAGAATTAGCGTGGAAACGTGGAAGGTTGTTTCACATGAGATGAGATCGCTCGCTCTCACCAGATGAGATCCTCTACGATTTCCTCTCCACATTGGTTGAACCTTGCTGACGTTTTCAGACCACAATTTTCGTCTGCTGGAAGAACAGGACCGTATGTTCCCAGAATGTCAGCAAGGTTCAACATGTGGACAGGAAACCATTGAACTCGCTTGGTGAGAATGACCACAAGACTCAGTTTACATTTCACAATGAAGAAGATATGCTGCTGGGAGAATGAGCTGATGGTACGACAAAAAATAATTGCAAGTGTGTTAAATGTACACACTAACACTGATACTATGGCAAAAAATAATTGTAAGTGTGTTAAATATACGCACCAACACTGATGCTGTGGCACAAAATAATTGCAAGTGTGCTGAATATACACGCCAACACTGATGCTATGGCAAAAAATAATTGCCAGTGTGTTAAATATACACACCAACACTGATGCTATGGCAAAAAATAATTGCAAGTGTGTTAAATATACACACCAACACTGATGCTGTGGCAAAAAATAATTATAAGTGTGTTAAATATACACACCAACACTGATGCTATGGCAAAAATAATTCCAAGTGTACTAAATACATACACCAATGCTGATGTTACGCAAAAAATAATTGCAAATAAGTGTAAAATAAAATACACCAACACCAAATTCTTGTGTAAAAAGCACTGTACTGCGACAATGGTGTAGAAATGACACTCATAGCCTGCCAAGCAAAACCGAACATCGCAGTGTGGAAGCATGATATGGGGCTGACAAAAGCATAAAACAGTTAGTTAAGCTGAATCAGCACGGGGAAATATGCTTCGCCTTTTAATGTCCCTGTCTTTATCTAAAGTGAGCCACTAAGAATTAGCACATGGCCACTTTCAAGTGAGCAGGGTTCAATTTACGAGAAAGTCAGGTCTGATGGTGACGAAAATAAAAATGTCAAAATTCACAATTACCTGTTAAGGCAAACATCTGGACTGTTCACAGAACAGGTTGATTAATTGTTCCTTTTTTTATCGCGGTCCCTACCTACCCCATTTTTGATAATGGAACAGATGCAAATTTTGTTCTGCGGTTCCAAGCATACCAGGGTCTTGCCATCACATCACGCATTTGAATGGCAAAATGGCTTCAATTATGGAGATAGGTAAAATAAGTTCCAACCTTTTAATCTTTGATCATCCTCCCTGAAGAAAAAAGACCCAGCAGCAATCTTTTTCCGTGTCGACACACTGCTTTTCCTCTGTTGTGGCATGTCTGTCTGCGTTTTGGCTGACTTCAATTTCAGCCTGTGGTCCGAATCTTTCAGATCCCAGCTGAAATTGTGTTTGCTGACCCAGTTTGGTTTGTTTGGATCCTTACCAGACTTCAGCTTTGGTTCTCTGAACATCTTTTTCGGCTCAGCATCTGCAAGAGTGGAAAACAGTTTCCATAACCAGAGGAAAGGAAACTAAAAAGTCATTGACACTAAGGCAGTGTTGAGCAGAGAAGATAATAAAAACGAAAATCATTTCAGGCGATCCGTTTGAACAACTGCATCCTGCTTTCCAGGTTGGCTGTGTACCGAAAAAAACTCATTTTCATTGTGTTTCTCAAATATTTTTCATAATAAAAAAAAAATCCAACTGTGCCACGGGGGATAAACCAGACTTCCTGTGAATGAATGGGTTAAGGTGGGATACATTGTCAACATGCATATTGACACTTATATTCTCAGAATGGAAGCAAGAAAACTTACTTATCATCGGGAGTTCTAAGTGCGGTATAAACTGCTCCAGGGAATGCATTTCTGTCAATGCTGCACTGTCTTCAGACGTGGCAAAGACAGGAGTAAATTTGATCCCTGGCTCAATAAATACCGTGCTTGAATTCTCAAAAAGAGTCAAATTTCAACCACAAGCGATTAATTCTCCTGTTTTCACGTTTGGATCGAAAAATGTTTACAAAATTTATAAAGTTTGCAGTTTTTCACAATAATTACGCTTGGTTTCACAATGAAACATTTCTGGAGAACTGCAGTGATCACTGAGTTCCTGAGAAAGATGTCTTCTTCAAATTAAAACTCACAAATTCTGGCATGTCTATCGACATGACATGACATGAGCCGAAATTTTCAGGGAAAGATCCCTGATCAAGAAAGAACATTGAACCCGACGCACTCGTACATTTAACTATGAAAGTGAAAATAACAATTTGCATTTTTGGGATCATGCTCTTGTCAATTAATTTTTTTCTTCAATAAATTTGATTGGCAACAACGATTTCCAATGATTTGACATTCCAATTTTAATTGTATCCTTCAACAATTTTAATTGTGTCCTTCAATGATGTCCTTGTCAAAATTAAATTCTTCATGTGATCACCAACATGGCAGTTTGGTACATTTTCAAAGTACCTAACATGAATTCTTGCAATGGCAACAGCCAATGCCCATGGTAAAAACAGGAAAAAGGGTGAACTGAGAATGCCAAATGACAGAAAAGAAAGAAATCCTGTCGTTTTTTGCATTTTAAATCACCTCATAGGGTGATAGGGCCTGGTCGCTGCAGTGGCAAAATAGCTTTTTTCGTCTGCCACACACAGGGCTTAAAGTGTGCCGGAGCCCAACGGAGCTGAGCTCCGGCCGTCCCTGCAGCCGCAGGAGCTGAGCTCCGGCAGTCCCTTTCATCCGGACATCACTGAAATGCAAAAAAAGGGACAGAGCTCGCGCCGGCGAGCTCTGTCCCTTTTTTTACACATTTAACAAATGTCCTTTCTTGGTATCAAACCCATTTTTTAAGATGACTGTCGATTCCATGTCTGCTCTTTGGTGATGTCACAACCACCCACCAGGACCTTTGCCCCCTGGAATCCCGCCTGGGCACAAACCCAGGCCCCCGACTGGGTCCGAACCCAGATGCTTCCCTTAAAAATGCCCCCTGCAAATTCTGGAATGGCAGGTACCCCTGGTTGTTGGTCCCTTTTTTCGAATGCTTGGTCCCTTTTCCGAAAAAGGAGCTCCGGCCCTTTTTATTTTCCACTTTAAGCCCTGGCCACACAAAATGGTGGACACCACATCAAGTCATGTTATCACCTTCTCACCTTGCATGAGTCCATAATGCTCCAAGAGACTGAAACCCTTGCGTCCAGAACCACTTTTCTGCTCTGCATCCGCAGTTTTCATGGAAGCAAAATGTGATTCCAGCTCATTCGACACATGATACGATCTTTTGAAGCCAGGGTCGACTTTCGGTGCAGCTTGCTGGCTTTCTGAAGCTGGCAGTTCTTGTTTGTCCGAATTCTGTTGAACTTTGGAGACTTCAGCCAAGTTTTGATGATCTTGGTGACTCAAGATAAACTTCTCATGATCTTTCAATGTCGGATCAAATCGAGTGAAATGTGCAGGCAGCCTGTAAGAATTAAAGAAATTTTGTTTTCGGCTATTGATTGCTTAATCATAATTTTATTCAATCTGTTTTATTTAAAATCAAGATGCTGGAAAACTAAACAAAAAGTAATATTTTCTCCAAACTTTCTCATCCTAAAATGGACATATTCGGCTACCACACCTTTCACATTTCAACCAACATGACCTTTTTTACAGATGGCAGTATGCAAAAAGAAACATACTGCATGCAAGGCCATTCAACTTTCCCCGAAGAAGAGTGTTACGAAATCAACTTCCAAAAAAAAAAAGCTGGAACTAAAATGATAACACTTGATAAAATAGCTTGTAATGATGGCAAATGTAAATTATGAACTTGTTCAATGTGCAGCTTTTCAGGGAAAAAAGAAATTATCACCAAGGTTGGCATGCACGGAATCCTAGCTCGCCAAATGCCCCATCACAGATTAACGCAACGTGCCTACAATATCTGCTGCAAAATAACTCACCTACTCTTCCCACTTTCCTGATGCATGACATCATCGTCATCATCATCTGAACTTGTGTCGTCTGCATCTGATGTGTCAGAGTCATCGTTAACCATTTCAAAGGACACCTGAAAGACAAAACAGTGACTATGTGGTCTTTTCTGGTGGACCAAGAACTAGCCATACACCACGAATGATTTTAAGAAAAGGACGGATAATAAAAAAATTCTGAGCAACAAAAAGACAACGTAGTTTTCCATGAAGCACAAATTAATAAATCTACATATTCTGGTGCCCACCAATGGAATGAACATCGCGTTCCACAAGTTTCTCCGTGAATGTGGTGTTGACTCTGGTTTGAACAGTGTGATGTAATTTTGGAATTAAAATTGCAGGGCGACTAGGGATTATTGGCCCAGTCAAGAAGCCTCTGCTAATTTCGATTGTTGTAGCAGCACATGCTGAAACGTACAAATCAACTTGATGCAGAATCAAAGCAGTAAGATTAGGATTCCATGGGAAAGCCATCATTGCCAGTGCGTGGACAAGAAGTGAAGCGCTGACTTGATGGATAAAATGTGCATCAATTTGGCGCGCAAAAAATCTGATCGAAAAACTGTTATCCAGATGGTGCTCCACGCATGCAGTAACTTGTGGTGAGGATTGCACATAATGCAAGTTACCTTCATGATTGCGACATGTAGTGTACCAAGACCTGGCTTTCAGATGATGAAGGTGGGTGGGTGGCCATCAGCATCACCATTCCTAAATTGTCGCACTTCAACACTGGATGCAGTCCCAGCATCATATTTCAGGGCTTTCATGTACAGACTGTCCCTCGATTTCACTTTACATAGGATATTACACTGAGAAAAACTTCCTTTTATATTCCGCAAAATTTCATTTAAAAATCTCTACGTAGCGGATCGAGAAACGAACAAAAATACCATCGTTGAATTTTTGCATTTTGCATACAATGGTGGTGCTCCCCGTGTAAAAGGCCATGTAAAATAGAATCAGAGGACAATCCGTATTTAAATTATTCCAATGTCGTGTCTGAATTAAGCATACCTTACCTTATTGTGATCAATCTTATGGCTATCGACATCTCGAACACTTTCAGATGGATCTCTGGTTGAATTTCTACCGGTCGGATTATCAAGCCAGCACTCACTGAATGCTTCAAGGGATTTCGTAACATCTTCACTGTTGCAAGATGCAGACAAGTCATCACTGTCGAATCTTGCGTTTTTAACACTTCCATGCGATTGTTTGCTCTTCGACTTTGTTTCAATGTCCGACAGGCTTTTTCTGGATTGTTTGCCAGTGTCAGGTTTAAATTTAACATTTCTCTCAACTTCCGGCAAGCCATCACTTGATGCCCGCTTCTTCGGAGTTGTGGTGATCACTTGATCTGCCTTTCCAGTGCCGCAATGATCCAATTCTCCACCTCCTTTGTTCCGTTCCCTTTGCAAGCGAGTTAAGAAACTTTCTTTAGCAATGTTTACAAAGATCTGCCGTCCTTTCCACGCATAATCAGAAAATGTTCCCAAGCCTGAAAGAATTAATAAATTAAGAGGAGAATTGCCACCCAATTACGCTCAAAAAGTACACCAAACATTTTGTTGCTGCAGTGCCAAAACCCAGAACAAGAGCCACTTATTTTGTTACACAGTGATCAACATTGCACCAGAATTTGAATAGCCCATTCAGGATACACATTATATGCCTAACATTACCTTTGTTTCTGTACAGAATTACGTTGACCCTGTAGTTCAAAAAATATTGGTGATGTCAAGATTTCGATTTGCTTAGGCCTACAAAATACTCTCTGGCTCTTGCCTTACATATTTACAGGTGTCCAACCCAACCGTTCATGGGCAGAATAGCATTCAGATTAGGGAGAGTTCCATAGCTCTGAAAATATTGCTTTGGAAAAGTTCTGAATATGTGGACATGGTTTTTCTGCCAAGTTGTTCTCAGTTTAGGTGTAACAACCAAAAATTGCTGGTGCCAAATCAGGACATGTGGTGTTTACTATCCAAAAATCTAAAACTTGGGCATTTGTCGTGCAAAATGGAATGTTGAAGATTTCAAGACTTTGCAAAAAGCAGTATTTTCAGAACTCAGGAACACACCCTCATCTATTTACCACTATGCCATGAAAAATTGGCATAGATATCTGCAATTTTGTGCTGCAAGAGCCGGAGAAATATTTGAATCCCTGAACCAATCAAAATCTTGATAGCGGTAAGATTTTCTGAACTATAGGTTGAAGTCAAAAACTTTCCGAACGCCCTTCGTATAGAAAAGTTTCTATACAAGCTATTTTTCTGTCAGAGAACATTTACCGATTGATCAAGTGATGGAATGGCATCAATGAGTTCATTCATTGAGTCGCCTTCGCACATAGGTACATGACTTCTAAACCAGCCAAAGTGGAATTTCAAGAATCAGATCAGCAGAATCAGCAGATTATTCTGCACAAAATTCCCCAAGAAGCAGAAATGTATTTTTGGACATTCCCCTGAAGTTTGTCAATCATCATTTGATGACAGAACAGAAGTATCACCAGATCAGTCAATAAAATCGAAAAAACACTTGTCCAATGAAACGATGAAAATGTAAACGCACATTGTGGCAACAAAGATTTTGAAAAAGAAACAAAGCATTCTGCATAAAAAGAGGCCGTAATTGGATTCCACAGCAGCAAGTCAGGTAAACAGAAGTCAAATGATGCCCTCCGCCTTGAAAATTTTTCACACTGCCGCAACAATTTGTTTTGTGAAAAATCAACTGGAATGAAAAAAAAATGCAAAAAAAAACCACTGACAAACTCACAAGAATGGAGGTTCTCCTCACTGATAGAAATATCAACAAAAGCAAACGTGTTGGCAATGTTCCCATCGATATCTTTGCTGTGGCGAATATCGACACTCTCAACCGCTCCAAAATCAGTGAACAGCCTCTTGATGCTGAGCTCTTTCACACCATCAGATAAGTTGCCAACGTACAAACGCCTTGAAAAAGTCCTTTGAACCATGTTTATCAATCAATAAATGCCGTTGGATGGACTTTTCAACTCAGAGCAGCCACCTGCAATTCAACTCGGCACAGTCATGGACATGTGTCCAGGTAACCAGTTTCATATCTGGTGCAGTTCTTTTGTGACGCCCTGCTCAAGAAAGAAATCATAAATTTCAAACAGTCTTTTTAAATTTGATTCAACACATACGGTGCAAATTGTTGGGTGCAAAAATAAGCAATGCACCTGGGATGGTGATTACCCAACTCAGGCGGGTTGAGAAAAAAGTGCTGAGAGGCAACTGTTATCACCTGGGGCTGGGACATGCCGACACTCACAATTCCACAATCTGGCTTCAGCCGATAAAAGTAAGTTTCAAACATGGCCTGCTGATATTAAAATAAATAAAACAATACTGCCACAAGGATTTAGTGGTGAGAGACCGACGAATAAAATACTGAGTCAACAAATTAAAAGAAATACGATGCAAAAAGGAGCTAACAAGAAAAAAGAATAATTTTATCACGAACAGTGATTAGACATGCTGTGCGACGCCTGTGAGGACCATTGCGCGAGATATGATTGGGGATTCTGAGGGAAGGCTATTCCAGTCTCTAATTGTTTTCGGTAAAAAAGATGTGGACAGGACATTAGTTTTACAAATAGATGAACGAAAAGAAAGACCATTGTCCGTTCTGCGTTGGCTGGGCTTGACAAAATATGGCTCGGGCATGCAAAAATTTTATCTGATCCTGTGCTTGACGAAGTGTGCATGTTTTCCCATTCAACATGTTGCCTCTTGCCTTTCCTTTTGCCAGCGAGCATGAAAATGTGAAAAATGATCAGTTGTACGAATGATCTCATTTGATGCAACAAGTACGTAGGGTGATAGATAAGTAATTAGCATGGTCCTCTAAATCGGTTTTGGGTGGACATAGGAAAGTGAAACTTTCTGGGACCTTTACTGGACTCGTCCTTCACACTGACGTATAATTGCAACTTTCTGAGCCAACCCACAAAGGAGTGGCTAAAGTCCATTTCAGGGGAACATTGGCACTGTGAATTCAACACTTTTGGAAGCTCTTCCAGTCGCACAAATCACCACCTATCATGCCCAAATCTTGGATTTTGGATGTTTCAGGTATCTAGGGTGCCGAGGCCAGATTCATAAGCCATATGAGGCAGTGCCGTTGCTTTTTTACTCCTGTAGTCAGTCAATTTTGGAGGCAGTTTTCTGAGCATGTGCATTGACATTGAACACATGTGTCGAAAATGGGCAAAGCGAGGTGAGAGGTGTAACGCTGTTACTGCACGCAGCTCCAATGATTTAGAATCGTTTGATGACTTTAGTTGGTAGGGCAATGTCCTACCTAAACAAATGAAAAGTCTCATGCCTTTCATTGCGACAATGGACTTCACAGCAACACCAAATGTCTCGTTCCCAGCAGTCAGATTGGTGGCCAGATGACACCTCACCTTCAGGCATGATTTTTCCAGCACTAATGCTGATTATCTAGAGCGAAACATTCTCACCATGAATAAGCACAGTCCCCTCTTTCTATCTCCAATCGGTCTCAAAATTGTCTTGCCTTTTCTCTGAGAATCGACTTCGTAAAAAAGTTGCTGTTTGCGATCGATTTGCAATATTTGAGTGTTTTCAGGTCACAGGATTCAGGAGACAAAGTTCAGAGACTCATTATTCAGTCAGCAGGAATCATAAAAACTTCCAATTACAAACACAAATCAGATATCCTCTCAGCTTTAAAATAAGCCATTGTAAACAATTCTATCATCGCAAACAAAAGAGATAACAGCTAATGCTAAAAACTTATCTATCACCCTACGTAATTGGTGAAATGTCTTTCAGCAACTCTGCAGACACGAATATCGACGATCTGTTAAGTCGTGTTTCCCAATCAAAAACTTTCGGTCTTTATGTTCAAGCTTTTACATGGAATCGAATTTCATCCGAATTTCACAAATTGGCATTCGAACGCTACGAGCATCATGCCCTTCACTCTGCCATCTGCCAAATTTTATCCTTCTAGCAAAATCTGAAGTGATCATCAGTGAGAGTTGTTCTTGTGGCTGAAAAAGGAACTGGGCTTTTACTCAATGGAATTCTGCTAGCTTGTGAAAAATGCCATAAAAAGGAGTTCCACCAAAACATTTGTTTTATTCGATGCAAACAACTGAAAATGTTGGCCCCGAAATGGTATGCACTGTTGGATTTTGGTTATGTCTGGTTAGAAAAAAATTCTAGGTTTGTGACAACTCCTCTTAGGGCTATGACAATTTTTCTCTTTGAGAGAGAGGCCTCGTTGTGATAATTTTACCTGGTCTAACCATGGGCTATCTGTTTTTCTAAAAAAAAAAAAAAAAAAAAAAAAAAAAAAAAAAAAAGGCAGATGACTGCAAATCGTTATGTAGCCCCACACTGAAGTTGACCCATTCACATCACTTCAACATGACACTTGACCTGATTGACTCGACTGAAATGACAACTTAACTGATCAGTTGTTGGACAACAAGCCCAAGAAGCCAACACTACAACCATGTCCATTCTTACGAATTAACAATGCAGCAATGGGAAATTATCTATCGCTACACCCCTCAGTCCCCATCACTGGGGCACATTTGGAGATTTGAAGAATTAAATAGCCTGAAGGTTCAAATCGAGTCCTTGGAAAGTTTGGACATCACCAAGTCAAGTTCTAAGTGGTTCAAGACAGATAAAATTTGCTACAAAAATAATCTGAAAGGCACACACAGGGTGTCCGTAAGTAGTTTGCCAAACCATGTGGGCAGCTTCCTGTTGCAACTCTGAGAAGAAAATATTGAATGACTTTTTGTTCTGCGATGGCTTTTGGGGACACTCCCCGGAAAAAAAAAATGTGACCCACACTGTAAAATCTACGACATATTTAGACACTACAAAATTGCTGTAAACCATATTGTAAAGCAATGAAAAGGACAAAAACTCGAAGTGATGGCAGCATACAGAGCACATCCGACTGTAACTATGCTTTTTGGCATCTTCGTTGCTTTTCAGCAAATGTTTGGTGCTTTCAAAATACCGAATTTTAGTGTTGGTTCCCATGTTTTTTTTTTTCGGATGTACCCACCAGAAGATATCAGAGGACAAAAATTCATTCCACATTTTCGTCTTGGAATTGCTTCAAGAAGCTGCCCACAGGGTTTGAAAAACTACTTACGTGACACCCTGTATATCTGCAACTGCTTTGTCAGATGTAACAAACTCAAAAAGGGAGAGAAAGATATGAGTACGGAAATGCAGATGACTATGTTCGTAGGTAACCAGACCATGTATCATCAAACAAAAACAACAGCCCTTCGAAAAACTTTATCAAAAAAGGCAACAACAGTCTTGGCCAACTAACTGTGCCAGTCATTTTTTTGTTATTTCAAACTCCTGATATTCAAATGTGGCCACAATTCAATACGCTGGTAACAAAATGAAGCAAGATTGGCCAACAGAGGAGGGGAGATATTAAAGTAAAATGAGCTTCCCTGGGAGCATTTCCGAACACCTGACAACATTGTGTAGATGTGATTTGTGCATTGCCTTTCTTTCATTAGGGAAATCGAAACAAAAAAATTGCAACAACATTTGACTGAAGTGTGAGGGGGAAAAGCTGTAATTTCTAGAAAATTTGATCAACCACACCAATTATTGTGTGCCAAATAAATGGCCCCCACAGATGATCATTTTTACTTGTCAAGTAAAACCATCAGTCCTACTGATCAGTTAAAACTAACGAGGTACAAAAATAAAGGACTCGTCGCCGATCTGCTGTTGCAGTAGGAACTGGTCTGAGCCCTCTATTTTTGTACCTCGTTGGTTTTAACTGATCAGTCGGACTGACGGTTTTACTTGACAAGTAAAAATGATGGCCTGTGGGGGCCTTAAACCAAACATGACCTTATCCCGGCCACCCTCTCCACTCTATTTCATTCAATGGGATGATGCTCACTGACTGTTGTTGACCTGCTGCTTGATGTCCACCTGTTTGGGCGCCCATAAAACCCCACTGTATATTTTGAAGATCGGCAAGTTAAAAAAGCACATGACTGATCAGTGATCACTCATCGAAAAGCCGTCACATATGATGATTCTAGATACGACGATGTTATATCTGACCAATGGATAGGATGGGATTGGTTAGGATTAGAGGGACAGGATAGACCAAATGCTGACCACCCAAACGTTGAACCACAGCTTCTGCTGAATAAAATCTGCAAAGAATAACATTACAATGTCTTAAAAAACGTTAAGGCACTATCTCCGCCTCCTGACAGACTTCTGTGCACCAATCCTTGCCAGCAAATCGGCAGCTTCGTTGCCCTTGATGCCCTGATGGCCACTGACATGGTTCTGAAATAAAATTATGAAAGGAATTACTGCAATGCTGGAATGAATTTCACTGAAGTAAAAGCCAAAAGACTGGCTCCACAAGGACAATAATGGTAGTTTCTTTTGGGTTATCAACATGAACAACTAACCGTGTTAGAATATTGCATAAGGCTTTTTTTACAGCGCCTAGGTACATCAGTCTTTCCAGTCACAAAATTGAGAGGATGCACACTCAAGCATCAAGTGCATTGCAGAAAGCAAGCCAGGGTCCAGCATTTTTCTTTCTTTTTTTTCTTTTTTTTAAAAATCCCAAACTTTTTCAGAAAAGGTTCAAAAATTCCCTTACCACAAAAAAGACTTAAACACATAGTGGAACATCGAAAGAATCACTCGATTTGAACAAGAGCACCTTATTTTCATGTTTCTTCATCACTATTCTCATTGAAAATAAGGTGATGGTGCATTTGGAGCACAAACCCAATGGAGTTCAACGGATGGAGCGGCAGAAGGGAGGTCTGAGGGCAGAGTCTCCTGGAAGATGAAGAAAATTTTGATTTCTTCCATTAATTTTGAACCCAAATTGTTGTTTCTTAGAAAACAACCCCGAATCCATTTCTGAAGCAAGTCTGCGAGTTCCATATACGTGAGGTGGTCTGGGTTATGGAGTACCCTCGAAACAAGAGAAAATTTTGATTTTTTTGTCAATTTTGGATGAAAATTGGAATTTCTAAGAAAACAACCTTGTAAAAAGTGGGATAAATAAGAGGTAATATCCAATAAAGTTATCACCTGCTTGAGCTGCTGGCAATTTCTCGCCTGGAGGACGGACTCCCCCAAAATGTGATTTTTTAAAGTTATCTGTTTATTTGGGTTTTTCCTGATGATTTCCAAACTTTTCCCACTTTTTTGGAAATTCCCCGACGTTTCCAGAACAAAAAAATCCCCTGACTTCCCCATTTTCCAGGTTGCTGGACACCCTGCAAGCTCATTGGCATCGAAAAATTCCAACTTCTGATTGGCTGTGTGATTGTGATCGTCACACAGAAGTTGGAATATCTTGCTGCACAATGCGAGGCAAAATTGAGTGACACATTCTTGTTTTGATGCCACCACACTTTGCCAAAACACAAAACCACATTCTGAAATAAAAAACTATTGGGCGGACCAAATCCACCCAAACATTGGATTTTTGCGGCACACATCCTCCTGCAGTTTAAGAGCTATTTTGTAGGAACTGAAAGAAAACTTTGGCGAGAGCCAGAACAGGGGTGCCACTCAAAATCCAAAGTAGAATTCCCTGGACTTTCCAGGTCCCTACCGATCTGGGTGCAGCCCAGAAAGGGGGGTTTGGGGGCGGAGCCCCCAGTAATCGGAGTCTGGGGCAGGGCCTCAGCAGGGTCCCAAGGGGTAGAGCCCCTGGCAGGGGGTGTGGGGGGCGGAACCCCCCAGAAGCTGAGGAAAATTTGAAATTTGAGCGTTCATTTTGGGGGCAAATTCGGTGTTCAAAAGGCCAAAAACTACAGCAAAAGTTCCCCCAATTCCCTGGATTTTCCAGGTTTTCTCCTTTTTTCCCTCTTTTCCCTGGATTTTCCAGGTGGGTGGTAACCATGCAGAATTTGATCTGATCCGTGGTTCCAAAAAAAGCACCACCCATTAAAAATGTGGTTATGGTCCTAATGCTTTGTCAGCATTGTCACCAAACAGATCTTAGAAATGCTTTTTTTTTTCATTTTCTGGGGTGTGGGCTAGTAGCCTACATCTCGTAGCAGTAATAGCAGAATTCTGGGTGTTGTGTTATGAGATAAAAGAGTAGGCAGCAGAAATGCACAAATGAGCAACAAAACTTTGATATCAGGATAAAAACAAAATTAAATCATTTAACGATTTTTTATTCCTCAAATGCAAACATTTTTTCGCTTGGAAAATGATCGATGCATCTCACCCATTTCACATGCTTCAAAGTCTTGAGTGCTCGATCTAAAACAACCAACTCATCTTTGTTTTTCACGGGAGCATTTTGAGAAGAAATCCAACCATTTGTCTTCCACTTTGGCATCCATTCTGTGGCACAATTTATCAGGAAGTTCGAATCTGTGTTTATGCACAGCTTCTCAATACCTGAAATAGAAAATAAACCAAGTGGGAAATGTAGGCCCAATGCGTTTCACAATGATCTGGTATGAAGCAGTAATAAAAGTCCTTCCAATCAATAGCAATACTGGCATGGTACGCATCTTTCCATTACATGAGATCTCCTGTTTAGATATGACTGGCTGCACAAGGAAGCCCTGTCAGTGGACAGTTTCCATTATGTCTCAAATATTATGTATGGCTTCTCTGTGCCCCATTAATCAACATCCAAGCGGCAAGCCCTTTATTTTCATTCATGTAAACGAAGATCCAAAATTAATGTTGGTGACTGGGGTGACGAAGCATGCCAGTTGCAGTGAGGGACATTTCTCATCACTGAGAACAGGAACAACATGAAAACTGATTTTGCCTGTCAAAGTGGTGAATTTTGGGGTTTTCAAAATCCTGGTGATGCGCAATGACTATTCAGAAAGCAAAAACTCTTTTGAGATAGGTACTCACAGTTTTGGGGACGCAGGCACCATCGCGGACCCCGCCAAGTCTATTGGGCCAAGTCCCCCTGCCCTAATGTCTTTTCATTGTTTTGGTAATTTTTGTAAAACATGTCATCTTGTCATGTTGACTGTAGGGTTACCACAATTTTGCTAATTTGCGCCGGAGTTCTCTCCTTGCAGATTAAACAAATTATTATTATTATTATTATTATTATATAA
>JASGXE010005033.1:0-27337 GCA_030068105.1 Sinentomon sp. SZTP_YWyxl | reverse complement strand
TTCATGACGTGCGGCATGAATATCAAAAATTTCTGCTTGCGGTCCAAAAAACCTTTCACATACACTTTGTTGAAGAATTGTGCTGCAGAGCCGAATTGGATTCCGTAGCTGCCTTCATGACAGACCAATCTTGAAGACAACGGAACATTCCATCTGATTCCAGAGGGGACAAAGATCTCGTGAAGCGTGTTTTGCTGAGAACCACCGTGGGGTTCCCTCAAAACCTTGGTGTCTGTAGCTTTCTGATGGGATGCCCTGTATTTATAGTGGGACCGAGCAGAAAAAAGAAGCGAGCGAGCACGTTTTTGGCAAAAGCAAAGACACACACATGTGTCGTCATGATTTTGACCTTCCACGTTTTGCCTCTGTCTCGCTCTCGGAAAACGGCAAAAGAAAATTACTCCCATTAAATTCGCAAGAAATTCCGCCTTGCCCATCTTGTTCAGCGCTGTTCCATATTGCCAACCGCGAAAGACTTTGCAATATAATTTGTACCTTTATCACGGTGGCCTATTTGTAGAGACGTTTTTGAAATCTGAATGTGCAGTGCAGAATTTGGCCCCACAAAAAAATTGGCTCTGCAGAGAGAAAACGGAGTTTCTCGGAACATGGTTGTTTTAGTCGGCCAGATAGACCCTGAGTTGGGCTTTTTTCCAAACTGTGGTCACATTTCGAATTGGCATCTCCTGAAGTCATCGAGAACGAAATGTTCTGCAATGAGTGACAACCACATTGGATCTATTTCTTCACCATGGCTACGAAAAGTTGCCCCAAATCCGCCGAATTCGTCAAACTTTGGGAGTCTCATGACAGTTGTCAAGATCCAACTGCAGCATAACAAATCGCAGTTGCCAGGAACCTCTCGATTCAAGCTGCAATGAGTGACAACCACATTGGATCTATTTCTTCACCATGGCTACGCAAAGTTGCCCCAAATCCGCCGAATTCGTCAAACTTTGGGAGTCTCATGACAGTTGTCAAGATCCAACAGCAGCATAATAAATCGCCGTTGCCAGGAACCTCTCGATTCAAGCTGCAATGAGTGACAACCACATTGGATCTATTTCTTCACCATGATGGCTACGCAAAGTTGCCCCAAATCCGCCGAATTCGTCAAACTTTGGGAGTCTCATGACAGTTGTCAAGATCCAACTGCAGCATAATAAATCGCCGTTGCCAGGAACCTCTAATTTTTTGGCAAGCCCAAAAATAAATTTTTCCAATGATTATTCCGTCCAATATTTGGGCCATCCTGCACAAGGCCTGTCTTTTCCAACGTGCAACATTTTTCCCAAATCATCTTTTTTCAACATCTTGCGCAAAATTCCAAAGTTACGCCCATGATGTTTGGGAAAAATGGATGCCCTGCAGGCAAATTAATGAACTCACGGATATGGGGGATGGAATCTTGGGGCAGATACCCAAAGCAGCCTTAGGCCCGCAAATAAACGGAACAAATTTCGTGTCTTTTCCAAACATGTATTGCGTCCCAAGTGGGAAAGAACCGATCGTGAAGGTCGGATTGCGCCACAGCACCAGAGTTTGGGCCAATGCCATTTGTGCGACGCAAAAAAACATTCCAGAGTTGCAAAAACATTAAATTTGCTTCTCTGGGTTTTGAGGCAGGCCAACAAAGCCTTCCGCAAGAGATTAAAAGGCCTGATTTAAATTTTTTAGAGTTGTTTACGTATAGGCTCTACCTGCTACAGTAAAAAGGTGTATCAGATAATGGAACGCTAATTGCAGAACAATGCAGCTGGCGTCCGTTGTGCGTTTGCGTTGCGTGGGACTGAGTTATTTTTAGCAGAATTTTTACACAACACAAAAAACCGCTTTTATCACCGTAATGCCAGAATGTTTTACACTCTGTGTGGCAAACTGTGTGCAGCTCACAACAAGGGCACATCTCCTTTTTTCTGTGTCCTGGTGGTCTTCAAAGCAAGGTTGTAAAATCACGAGAAAAAAATTAATTTGCCAGAGATTTTTTAACAAATGTGTTACCTTTCCCTCATGCATCCCAGCAACAACATCACACTTCTACATGTGGTAGCTTCATGACCAGTGCAGGACCTCACGTCCAGGGTTCCACTGCCATGACGAGCACCGCCAGCTGTCAGCTTTAAGACTATTTGACGCAGTCTTTTGGCGTGCACATTGACAAAAAGAGAGACGACTTTACGTCGTCTGCTGTAGGTAGTCAATAAATGATGTTCAACTAACCTCGCCTCACTGGGGCACTCATCAGTCACCCTCACCCAGCTAGAGTTGGAGGAGGCTTCCGGGTGAGACGCTCCAGCGTTTCGGCAGGCCGATCGGACTCCTACTTACCTTTGTGCAGATGGCCCTGCACAGGCAGTTTTGACAAATGTGTTACCTTTCCCTCATGCATCCCAGCAACAACATCACACTTCTACATGTGGTAGCTTCATGACCAGTGCAGGACCTCACGTCCAGTGCAGGACCTCAGCCTCCTCCAACTCTAGCTGGGTGAGGGTGACTGATGAGTGCCCCAGTGAGGCGAGGTTAGTTGAACATCATTTATTGACTACCTACAGCAGACGACGTAAAGTCGTCTCTCTTTTTGTCAATGTGCACGCCAAAAGACTGCGTCAAATAGTCTTAAAGCTGACAGCTGGCGGTGCTCGTCATGGCAGTGGAACCCTGGACGTGAGGTCCTGCACTGGTCATGAAGCTACCACATGTAGAAGTGTGATGTTGTTGCTGGGATGCATGAGGGAAAGGTAACACATTTGTCAAAACTGCCTGTGCAGGGCCATCTGCACAAAGGTAAGTAGGAGTCCGATCGGCCTGCCGAAACGCTGGAGCGTCTCACCCGGAAGCCTCCTCCAACTCTAGCTGGGTGAGGGTGACTGATGAGTGCCCCAGTGAGGCGAGGTTAGTTGAACATCATTTATTGACTACCTACAGCAGACGACGTAAAGTCGTCTCTCTTTTTGTCAGAGATTTTTTATCTTTTTTAGAGTCTCTGAGATTTGCGATACCACGAATCCGACGCCGAGTAAGGCATATGATAGAGGTCCAAATACATAACAAAAATATGGCTTAAATTTCGATCAAATTCTAAAGTCCGATAAAAACATGAGCAAAAAAGGGCTTTCGTTTAGTTGGTGATCTGGCGGTCAATGATGAATAAGCCCACCGTACACCATGGCATTTGTGATTATACCATTCAGATGTTCCGGAATGAAATTTGCTAAAAGTGTTTATTGAGACATCAAGCTTTGCTGTATTGACACCAACGAAAATTTCTGCCAAAATAAATGTCATCGTTTTAAAACGATGAGCGGACGAAAGTTCTGGCTAATTTTTCAGGGTGCGATAACCTTGATGAATTCTTCAGACAGCATGTTTCATTGGAGCATGCGAGAGATGTCAAGCTCGATTGAGAGATTAGATTACGTGCGGAATGCACAGCATGAAGAGTCCAAGACTTTGGTACATTGCATTAGGAGTGGCTGCCAGACATTTCAGTCTGTTAGAAAGGAAAATCCTTTTTTTTTACTTTTGCTGATCTCCTTGGACGGAGTAACAGTCACTTGTCAATGGGACAGATTCTGCAAATTGTCTATCGCTGGTGACTGGGCAATATCCCTAAAAAAACAACCTGTGGACAAACAGGACACGCAGCAATGCGACATTTGTCGATTGGTGCAACCTCATTCGCAAAGCCTGTTTCCGAGATTTTCAGTAAAAAAACGGAAGCCCATATGGGAGGATCCAGTGAACTTGCGCAAACAGATGAATAATTTTCCGATGATACAGGAAACACAATCAAGCGGGCAAGTGAGAGGGGTTCTGCGGAACGACTGAAGAGTCGGTACCTATAATCACAAAAGCTATGAGTGTGCGGCCGGCTTAATCAGCATTTACCGCCAGATCACCAACTGAACGATAGCCCAAAAAAGTAACGTCAAATTAAATGATGAACATTTTCGCGTACAAACAGGAAATTTTCCGCAAAAGAAACCTCGGACCGAAATCGGAGACGAGTGGCAAAAATGAGCATGAAGATTGCTCTTCCGAGCGCATGTCCAAGAACCCTTCTTGGAACTAAAGAGGTGTTGTGGATTGCGCATTTCATTTGCCCTCTCTTCGGCACCGCAAAATTATCCGAATCGCTCAAAACAACAGCGTTTTTAATGATACTCGGTTCAATGCAACGGGATCCTTTTTGCCGATAGATGAAGACCATCGAGGCAACATACAGAGTGGATATTTTAAAAGTATCACTCTTATCAGTTTTCAGTCAGCTCACATCAAAAATCTCGTTTTCACCGACAGTACCTTCTCACACAAATTCTACAACAGAGTTCGACCGTGTAAATGCTCCTTAGTGAGTCATAATCTCGCACAACATGCTTGAACTCCAAACTTGCATCCACAAGAAATATTTTGCGTTTTCAAGTGGGCCCATATCACCGAAACACGTGTTCAGCTATCGGAAAAGTTTTCCACAATGAATGTTGTTCAATTTGACAGCGGCCAATGAATGCTGCATTAATTTTTCCCCTCCAATCATGGCATGCACAAAGCCAGCGACAAGTTTGAAGTGAATCGCCGCAATGAACGCACGTGCATGCAGGTGAGGATGCAGACCAAAAATCGAAGCGTCCGCCACCTGAGTGAGCCGAGTAAATCGAGGTTCGAGCAGAGCACAGGGTGTTACGATAAACTCTTCTCAGTTCAAAGAATGAATGACAAGCTCGTTTTGCCCGAATTCGCCCATTTTACTTCAAAAACACGACGCCCTGGTTCAACTGAATGGGCAGAATTCAACAAAAACTCTGCCTGTTGCCGAAAAGATTCTAATTATCAACGGTGCTGCATGGTCGCGGTGTTGAAGTTGCGCCAACGAGATTCAGATTCCATAACACAGGGCCAAACAAAGGCTTGCAAAAAAATTAGCACACAAGTCAGCAATCTGAGTCACGCCATTTGTAAACAAATGTGTAAACATTCAATAGGCCAAAGTTGAAATTGCTTAATAAACTTTACAATCGGCAACTTCCGCCGCGCATCTTGAGTTGCAGCATCATCAACCGCCGCACGTCAATCTCCCCTATCTCCAGCCACCGCATCCGCTCATCTCGTGCCGTGTTTTCTGCCATTATTACGCAGTCGTTCAAAGAAAAAAAAGTCGCTCAAAAACCGAGTACAAGAAAGAAAGCAAGAATTATTCGTGATTCGAATATTAAACCGCACCAAAAAGTTGAGAATCCCTGCTTCGTCACTTTAAGATGCGGTGGATGTGGCAGCTCGAAATGAAGCCGATGCGGCAGATGCTGCAGCAATGGCGTGGCGGCGGCTTGACATGCAGCGGTTGAAAATGCGCCGATAAATACCAATGGTGAAGTTCAACCTTGAATTTATGCTTTTGCTTTATGGTTTTTTTGCGCAAATGATTTTTGTAACACCATGCATTCAGGATCCGTCATGCATTCTGGAAGTGGAATTTTTTATTTTCATTCCATGCTCATTTTTCTCCCCAAATTAAAGGCTGATGAAAATCTTTGAGTTGCTCATGAAGACAAAATATGCAGGTGTTCTAAGGCTTGTTTACACGTGAGCAATTTCCCCTGTCTATTAGTGCTGCGGCAGCAAAAAAGCAACTCGTGGCCAAAATACTACACCGCAAAGCCGAAAACCAGTGATACTTTTAAAAAAACCACCCTGTACTTACTCGTAGGTGGAGTCGTTTTCTGCCAATAAAAATTGTTGCTCCTAATTTTCAAAATTTTATGTGGCTTAGACGTGCCATCTTGATTTTCTAAAATATTTGAACAATGGAAAAATATCGACACATATTTTTCTTTCGAGCAGCAGAAAAAGGAGCGTAATTACTGCTAATTTGTCAGGTCTTCATCACGACAAATGTTTAGCTGGACCTCCTAAAATCGAAGAAGGCATCCTTCTATAAATCCAATTAGATGTTCAGATTGGTTCGTCCTTTAGGACTATCGACCGAATTGACTTCAAGCCATTCATTGGGCGGAGACATCTATGCTTTAGAGAATTGGTACCGTGCAGAAAAACCGCCACAAAATTGGCACAAAGTTCGCAAAGACAGAATAGACCTTTCAGTCGTGATTATCTCAAAAATAATCACGCTTAATACGAGACCCAGCAGATCCCTCCGAACGTGAAAAACTAGAGAGAAAAAAAAACAGAAAAAAACGAACCAGAAGTGTTTTAAACGATGGCCGCTCCGCTTTGTGTGGGTGGATCATGGGGGGTGGGACAAAAGAGAAAGTCTAATTCGCTTCCTGCAGCGGCTGAAGTAAAGCAAAGAGTCGTGCAAATTTGCATTTCACAAATGAACAGTTATTTTTTGCGACCAAAAACAAGGTGGACAGACGAAAGCAAGGCCCGGATTTTTCGTCCAAGCGTCCGAACAGAACATGGTGCTCGGAAGAACGGAATGATGCACCGACGCGAAAAGACTGATCCGTGCATGTGAAGGAGTTCATGTTTTGGGAAAGCCCCATCCGAGCCACATCCCAGGAACTACAACTTAGATTCATGCCATGAATTTGTTCGGATGAAGACCGTAATTTTTCACTGTTCAGCAATGACGGGCGAAATTAGCGAACTGGCCGATTTGCGGATTTGATAGCCAGAAAAGGTAAATGCATTTTTATTGCACGAATTCCGAGATGGCATAAAAATGGTCATCTCAGTTTCAAACGCTGGTATTGCGGTAGTGGATTATACAGGGGCGTACCGATAAATGGGGGGGCGATCTCCCTCCCTCTATCTCTTATCGGGGAAATTTTTTGTCAATTCTTCGCTGAAAAGCCGCGCATTTCTTCTCTCAAAAAATAGTGGGTGCGTGAAGCTTGCCCGACGGTGGAATTTCTGGTTGAAACTGGGCTTAGAACTTTGTGCTATTTTTGTGCCTTTCTGTGCCAGAATTTCAAATTTTGGATCCCGCGCAAGCCGCTTTGAAGTGATGGCTGGCTGAACGTGGAGGGCAACTTTAATACCAGTCTCCCCACGACGTATTCAAACACATGCCAAAATTTGGTGCTATTTTGTGCCATTATGCTAAAGTTTCAGATTTTGTACCCTAGCGGTTTTCATGCTGATGCTGTGGCAGTCAAGGTATATTCAAATATTGACCGGACCACATGTAAAGTGCCCCCACGATGAAATTTCGGCGAAAAATTACGTCCATAATCTTTCACAATTTTGTGCCTGAGATTCAATTTTTCTGCCCAAACCGTTTTCTATTTTTTTCTTTGCGTTTAAATTTCATAACGACATGACATTACAGCTCAACTCGACGGTTGCGGTTCGGAATACCTGCCGACATTTGAAAAAAGCTGAACTGGACGAGTTTTCATACACGCTCAAGTGGTCAAAATAGGATAGGAAGATGAGGACGAGGTGGGCAGGATAGGTTGGGTTGGGTTAGGTCAGGTTAGGTTTGGTTTGGTTTCGTTAGCTTTTAGTGTATCACAGATCAATGAATGGTTCTAACTCGTTCAGTTCAATGTCGGCAGGTATTCCGAACTGTTACCAACTCGACTTCTGTGGTTCAAATTGAAACGTAAATTGAACACAGTTGTTGGAAAATTGTCCAGTGCATGGGGTCCCCAGAGTTGGTCATGTTTAGGATTAAAATACACATAAATTGATTTTTCACCCCCACTGATGTGTTCCCAAGCCACACCGCAGAGTCACGCGAAATTTCACAAAAAATTGTCAATGCTCATTCATGAAAAGAAGCACAATATCGAAGAGAAGGGAATTACATCTTGAATCAGGAGGAATTTGTTGAGGAAACGATTGTTCACATTCTTAAAAACTGTTATCCAAAAGCGCCCAACGGAAAACTACCTGCAGTATCAGTCACGGGTGAATTTCCATGAGGAAGGCAGCCTCAGATTTGGTTCTCCTCAAGGGCACCTATGTGTACCACTGTAGGTATACCTCCTGATGTATTCATTGACATTCCAAATGAGCAAAAAGACGAAGCTCAGTTTGACAGATTCAGGGTCACTCATTGTTATTGAGACGGAAAACACCCAGACAGTGGCGGATCCAGCCTTTTGTCAAGGGGGGGTCGCCGGAGCATGGCGCCGCAGGCGCCCAGAACCGGGGGGTCCGGGGGGCTGGAGCCCCCCGGCGGGGTTCCAAGGGGCAGAGCCCCTGGTGGGGGGTCTGGGGGGCGAAGCCCCCCAGAAGCCAAAGACATCTTATAAAAATTGCTTCCTGAAAACCACTCTCAGAACACTTCAGAACTAGTTTTCTCCCAAAAAGACACCTGTTTAATGCAGCTCAGGTTCTGGTTATAGTTCTTGTTTATGTTGGCGTTATTGATAATGGAACACCAGATATGGAAGGCAGCTATGAAGATATGGAACACATGGATGTGTGAGTCTCGTCTGTCTCTGCAGCGGAATTCCAGAGCTTGAATGCACATCGCAGTTCACAACACAAATAATCATTGGTGCAGTTTGGATCGGAATACCTGGTCATACATGCCACAGACCTGAGCTGCGGGAAATGGAGCTCTTGCTTGGGAAATCATTTCAGTTTTACCGTCATTTCAGTTTCGGAATGTTATGCTTATGAAGAGTTCACGTTTGGGGCTCGGCTGCAGCAGTCTTGAGGGCAGCCGCCCCAGCATTGCAGTCGTGACATTTCTTTCCCAGATTTGGTCGGAAGAATTGTTCTGCCAATAGCAAAATTCCAACATCACACATTCACACACACAATTAAAATCAAATGTGTTGTGGCAACGTGACATAATCAAATCAGGTACCACGTGATGGGTTTTAGCCAGCCAAACGTACCCGTCGCCGCCCGTTGTTGGCAATCATTGCACCCTTGCACGTGTTAAAATAGATTTTCTTGGCGGCTATATAAATGGTGATAAAACTTGAGTTGGGCAGGAGCATCCACAGCAAAAATTGCAAAAAAGCACTCCAGATGATGAAAATGATGGGGGAACGGCTTACCGGTTTGGCCAATGGGTAAGATAACTTTTTTCTCATTATCTGAAGTATTGAGACCGTCTGTCTGGACAGCACAGTTCTGCCAAACTGTTCTGGCATGCCGCAGGACCCCAAATTCCTTCTCCATGCACACACAAACCGTTGAGTTTCTTCTGGGCGAAAAACGTCAATTTTTGAGGATAAAAACAGCACCTTTTTGTGTAGCGGCCAAAAAATCGTTTTTTGCCGTATTTTTTTGCCACAAGGGGGGGGGGGCGGTCGCCCCCCCCGCCCCCCCCCCTGTATCCGCCACTGCACCCAGAACGAGGAGACATCATAATGATGTTGAGAAGAATGTGCTGGTGTCAACCTGTAAGGGCTTGAAGCTACGGTAATAAATTATTACTTTGGTGAGTCAAATGGTCGTTAATGTCGCATGCCTTCGGCGCTACTGCCCGATGGTCTGTGTTGAATGAATGAATGACTGAGTTATAACTGTATTTTATGGAATTCCCTCATCACATATACCTTCGCAGTTCGCAGCTATGTACCTACACGTAATTCGATCACAAAAAACTCTCGTCAATCATGTAGGCTCAAGTAAAATCAGTTAAAATTGATTGGGCGATTCCAGGAATCAAATTCCAGAGATGCCTCCGCAGAGCTTACCGAATACCATTGCGAACTGTGAGCGTCTCAAAAGTACTGATAGCCTGCTCCGGAGAATAGGCATTGATAGAGGAGGCTTAGGATCTTGGATGGGAGGGAATTCCGATCACCGATCACTTGCCCAAGAGACGACCATTTGCCAAAATCCCTCTTGAAATGAGGTGGTCTCAATTTAAAAGCATGAACCTGACGCCCAAAGAACGTAAAACTCGGAAATATTTGGACAACTCTTTCCACCCCCTCAGATTCAAAACTCTAAAAGAACTCATAAAAACGCTGGACCTCTCCGGTCAAGCAAGAACTTTTCAAAAAGAGCAGAAATGCTGCTCATTTTTCCAACAATCCCCGAAAACATGGCGAGAGTTTGCCGCTAAACACGTTCTAAAACAATCAGATGCAAAGAAAGGTGTGGGTACCAAGCCGTGGAGGCATACTCCAGAATTTCCTTATACGAGAAGAGATAAGCTTTCTCGCGATTTCTGAGGAACACTTCCCAATTCCTTTCAATAAAGAAGAGCGCTGTCCATGCCTTTTCATATCCGATGTTACATGGTTTGACCACTCAAGTTTGTTGGTAAACTTGACCTGACCCCCAAATGCATAACTTCCTGGCTGGGAACCAGCAGAATCCTGTTCAAAAAGTACTCAACATTTCGCACAAAAGCCACACTCAAAAATCTGATCAAAAAACATTGAGCATTCAATCCCATTTTAGAAATTGTGCACCACTGGAAAACGATATCAAGTCCTCACGCAGAGAACATGCCGGATCACTTGCTCAACACACTATCTTCGGCAATTCATTCGAATAAACGAACTATGGGGCTTGTTGTCTTGTAATTTTGTGGCAATGTTGTACTTTCTTAATTTCTTTGAGGCATCCATTTGCTTCCAAGCAAACAATCATGCCACCGCACCCGTGACAGATTTAGACTCAAAAGTTGTTTGTTTTGTCCTCTAGAACACGTTCTGAGTTTTATTTTGACACAATAACCCTCTGAGTTACAAGGAGTGATTTTTTGGGTGGTCTCGATTTTATTTATGTGTTGGTTGACTGGATGAGACGACCTATTGGGTGAGGGTGTGGGGGAGCAAAGTGGATGAGAATTTTTTATTCCAGGGGGTGGTAAAGATGAGCGAGGAGTCGGAGTAAGTCGTTCCATTTTTGATTCAGTGAATCACCCGATGAGTTACACAAATAAAATCGAAAATAAACAAGTACTTCAAAAAAAGATGTCAATGCAAAATCAAATAAGCATTTTCAGATCGGTTGACAAAAAACAAGACGCTTGGCTTTTATTAAACCAAAAGCAACAACAATGCAGCTTTACAACTGGGTAACATTTCGAAGTCTCTACTCCACCGCATCCCCACGTCCACCGCACCCGCTCGAATCTTTCCACCGCATCCGTCCAAGATGCGAGCGATGCGGTGGCAGTGAGTCCTTTCGAAGAACAACCACTCTAACCAAGATAGACATTGTCTCACCTTTGATCCCAATTGACCACTGTCCCGTTCCGTGCATTCACGTTTTCCCATATTTTTGCACATATTCGAATATAGAGCTCAATATCTTAATTAGGGCCTACTGCATATATTCGTTTGTGCACATTGAAGTGGCTATGTGTACACTGTGAGTGCTGCCAGTGCCAACGTTGTTTGTCTATACAGGTTATGTATCTTTTGGGCAGAAAGTGTTATTGTTCCTACACACCTCATGTTCTTTCATACCTGATGTAGGCCTACCTATTCACACCTGATGTTATATCTGTAGGTGTTTATTTACAGATGATAAAAACTCGGTGTTTTTTAAAAAGGACCACGAGGCTTGGGTTTGTTTCCAGGCTCATGGGTGCGGGAAAATGTTTCCGCCGTCATCGGCCTTGGCCTTCAGGAAGGTATTCCAAAACAGGTTAACATTCAACAACGTTTGTTTACAGCTTCCAACTATACGTATACACCTGAGCCGACAAACTGCATGAGAACACAACAATAATTGCACTCAGAATGGGAACCAAAAAGCAAAAATTCTGCAATTGAATCAGTGAGAATCAAAAGGTCACATGTCCACATCGTGGAAGTTCAGAGTTCCACACATAATATTGCTGGCCAAACGAGAACCAGGGAGAAACCACAAGAGCGACGCAAAGGACAGATGTCCACATGGTGTATTTTGCCTTTTTGTATTCAAACTGCGGGTTCTCTTTTGACCTTTATGATATAATTACCCCAGTCTCTAAAAGACTCTCAACTGCAAAGATTATGGACTTATGACCTTTTGATTCTCACTGATTCAATTGCATGTGAATAGTTTTCAAAGTCCACCGTCATTGAAGAGAATAAACAACTTGGAAATTTGCAGAATCAATGTGCATTCAACCTGCAAGCCGGAAAGATTTGGAAATGGACAACGCTCTTCCAAAATGTTTCAGATAACAATCATGACTTTTAGCAAAATGGAGGGCCAAGAACGGAACCCTGAGGGACACCGCAGCTTGCTCTGACGGTCTTCGCCTCACCGACGAGTCATTGTCTGCTGTCTTTGGAAGAGGTAGGATTTGATCTGCTAAGTGCTGAGGCAGAAAGAAAATATATCCTGAAGCCATTGATTTGCAATATCAATAAAATACCATTGGGCACTGCATCAAAAGCCTTCGAGAGATCCAACAGTGCGTGTACCAGTATACCGTTCCTTTGGGAAACGTCCATAGAGGTGTTGAGGATTTAGGTTGTAACGTCCTGTTCTCCTTCTGTTTCTCCCAAGAGAGGATACGGGCAAAGTCAACTTATCAGGCGATAAAGCCGACAGCGCCACAGTCGCATTGATCAATATTGGGCATTTTGCAAAGTTATTTGGTACTTACTGATTTTGTTTTTGAAATCGCCCCATCTTGGGGTCCCAACTGCAACGCATCCGAGGGCGAAACAGAGCAATCCCAGGCATCCGACCGACGACGTGTAAAGGGCTTTTCCCCTGTCCATTTCAGCATCTTCAGGGAACTGGACACTGCTGGAAATCCTGACCCAAGATCCTGACAATATCTGACACGTGCACAGGCACTATTCACAAAACCGTTCCACTACACCTCCTGAAATGTCGCGTAACGTACCTCCAAAATCGGCGATTTTCGGCGGGAAATTGAGGCGTCTCCACATCCTGCGTGCCTCAGGAGTCGCCACCGTTTACAGCAATTCACCATCTAAGAATTTGGTTATCGACCGGGAAATATTTGACAAGGAAAAATTCGGTTGCGAGAAAACAGACGGCCTACGCCCAAAAATGTTCACTCAATTGCTGCAATTCGAACTGTTTACGTTTTAACGTCGCATCGTGCAACTTTCTCGTCTTCA
The DNA here is from genome assembly GCA_030068105.1 of Sinentomon sp. SZTP_YWyxl. Taxonomy (NCBI): domain Eukaryota; kingdom Metazoa; phylum Arthropoda; class Protura; order Sinentomata; family Sinentomidae; genus Sinentomon; species Sinentomon sp. SZTP_YWyxl. Next base: position 14,357 of record JASGXE010005033.1, on the reverse strand, counting down.
CGCAGCCGAAAACAGGTGTGGAGTGAGGTTCGTTCGTGGTACCTCAGCAGCGAGGTTTGAAGTACCTCCTCAATTGCAGCGCTCCAAACAGACAGCATCGCGCTCACTCGGCCAACTGTTTTTGTGGTTTTCGAGTTGCGCTGGGAAGAGCCAGAATTTCAACCTACCAATTCTTTCAATTGGTAAAAAGCAGGTAGGTACAGTTGAAAATAATTACTTGGAACCAACGCATGGCCTCCCAAATCTCAAACTGTAGGAATTTTGTCTGAGGATACCAATTTCAGGATTCCTGTCCTGGACACCCAATCCTGTTGCAAAACTTTTCTTCCAGACATATGGGTTCTTTCTTACCAATCCCAGTGTTTCCATGGTCTTTGTTCGCCAAATGCAAAAGCTGCGGTTACGTTAAAACTTTTTATTTCGTAACTGTACAATTGCACAGGTACACTACGTGTTTATCGATGTTACCGAGGCGAGCAGCGACGCGGCACAAATGGAGAGAAAAACCAGCCACGCAGGGGATTGGGGACACGCAACCACATTCACAGCAACCATGCCGGTTGCGGGAGCGCGCGGAAGGTTGCGGGAGTGAGAGGAAGGTTGCGGCAGGGAGTGAGTGAGGTTGCTGAGCCTGCCAGTGCCAACCTGATTGTCCGACAGACACAGGGCCGAACCAAAATGAGTTATTAACAACGACAGACCGGTCGGCGCTGATGAGAGGTCCGTACCTTGGAGGTTGCGTGACGCTCTGGATGTGGCAACTTTCAAAATCGATAAGTGACACCAATACCATGGCACTTCCTCTGACCTGTCTGAAAGGGTTAAACCTTCCAAGCGTGACTTTCGCTGTCTGTAGAAGGCGGATGCCCGGTGGACACGAAAAAATGTCGGCAGGTTTTTGCACTGCGCACGGGGATTTTTCGATGGTTTACCGACGTTCAAACGGGAACTCGGCCGAGGTCGATGATTCACCGAGGTCAGCGCACGGCGATGCAAAATCAATGGATCAAGGGAATTGGCTGCAAAACCAAGGAAATTGGCAACAATCCCAGGTAAAATGACCTTGGACATGAACCATGTGGAAAAGACCCGGAAAAAGACCTTCTGGAGCCTCCGCCGCCTCTTTTGCTAATGTTTAGGAGGCGGTAGTAAATGTCACAGAGGCGGCGGGCCGAACTAATGAGGCGGCGGTCAACAGGTCTTCCGACCACCAAACCGACAATGGTTGATGACAGATGACTTGACATGCCACCTGAGAAGGGCAACTTTGGTCGGGATGAAAGCACTTTGCAAACAGGATGAGACAAATTCCCTTTTGTTGGATCAGACTCCATGAAGTGGGCCTGAGAATCCCTCAAGAGAAGCCGAAGCAAAACATCAAAGCAAGCCATCACCCGCATTTTCAGGAGCAACAAAAGTGTTGACTGTTGACTGATAGATGCAGTGTTCCAGATTACCCACTCCACGAGGCTTTCTTCGTTTCAGGCTTTATTTTGTCCTTGTTTGAAGTTTTCAGTCAGATGCAATTTTGACTTAACCCCTTTTTTTGTGCTTGACTGCATGCAAAAAAATTTCTTTTTCATTCTTATTAAAAGTTTTCGAAAATAGTTATTTTTTATTTAGATTTTATTTGCTAAACCACATTGTGCAAATGTGTCAGTGATGAACATTTACAAAAACCATGTCCAATAATAAAATGCAGCAACTATGAAGTGAAACATTAATGAGGTGCACAAAGACAGGAAAAAACAGCAATTGCAGGTGAATTTTCAGGAACTGAGATAAGAGTTCAATGGGATTTTGATTTATTGTGGCAGGTATTGCCTAGCAACATGCGTGATTGCGCGAAGCAATGGGGATTGAGCTCGGTTATAATTCAGCGGCCATTTAGAATATATGGCGTCGCGCGCTGCAAAACACCTTGACACTCGTTTGAGGTATCAAGTTGCTTCAAGCCCTGCTGAAATTAGATGGCCCCTGTAATAGCTGGACCTTAAAAATTTCTCCTATGTTCGAAGACATTCGTATGGAGTATTCGAAAACCTATGTGTGCAGTGTTTGGAGCCGTGTAATGTGGCCCTTCTCGCCGAGCCACCGGCCGCATGGCCGTCAGCTCATGATGGCGGTTGATGGATGATGAGGCTGGAAAAACCCTAAATAAGTTGAAGTAATCAAACGAAAGGAGAGACATTTTTGAAGAAGGAAGAACTCCATCAGAGTACTGCAGGCCGGAGTTTCAAAAGATTCTGTGGAGCTCACAGACGGCACCTTCAGTTCTGTCACGGTCGGAATTTGAAGGGTGGTGTTTTGAGATCAAAATGGTGGATTGATCACACCCTGTTAGAAGAGCCCACCGCTGCAAGTGCATGGCGCGATTGGGCATTCCGCGGGGGCCCATACGACAGCGAAGAATGTTACGTGAATTTGCTATTCTATCATCATGACAAGACAAGCTGGCAGCTACTTGTTTTTTTTTCGCCGCAGCGCCAAAAAAAGAAAAATTTACAAATGCAAACAAGCTTTTTCACAATTCTGACTGCATACATCGGATAAGTGCTGCAGGTAGGCCTACACGGTGGAAACGATTACTTTTAACACTGAATTTCTCCTGAATACATGAAACACAGAAAACAGAAATTGGTACGAATTCCCAACTTTCTGACCATTCAAAATTTTAAACTTTGTCGTCAAAGATTACCAAAAACAAAAAAATCCGTTTTCCCGGAAACAAAAAGACATCATCTCAAATTTTCGTGACTCAAAATGAGAGACTGTGGTTGTCAAAAGTTTCTTGACATACACTGTATTCGCGTTTCGTTTTGTTTGCTGGTCCGCGGGAATGGCAATGGGCCGGTAGCAAAAGCAGGATGCGAAAAACAAGCGACACGGACATACTCGAACGCTGGTACCTACGTAACTGGGCAATGGGGAGCCGGTTCCAGGTGGTTGGACGTTCGCCGGGTAATTCCCCACCTGTGTCATGCTGCATTCCTCTACTGCAATGCGCGAAATGCGCTTTTTATTCGCAAGAATCCGGGAAAAACGGGAGGTCCAGCGTAATGCAACGAGGCACGGACCCGAACAAGAACGCAGACAAAACAGCGGGCATTTTGGGGGCAGAAAATGACACATTTCACTGAACCAAAAATTGATTGTGTCAATCTTTTAGGTCATTGGCCGAAGTCCACGTTTTGGCGGTTGGGAGTCTATAAAGGGAAGATGCCCCATGTGGACATCAACCCCCGGACATCAACCCCAATTTGATATTCGAAACGCCAGTTAAAAAAACCAATTTGGACTTGTGCCCAGTTGCATTACGAATAACAAGGATCAAGATTTGATCTCGGATCAACAATCACTGATTCGAGATCAAGCATAGGGTTTGAATTGCCTGATCCAGGATCAGTTTCATCCGAGATCAAAGGTTGATCCACGTTGGTGCAACTGGGTATTGTCTCACACCGTGATCAAACGCCATTTTGTGCTCATGTGCACTGATTTGCTACGCAGATATTGCCAGAACATAACTATACAACTGTCGTGTCATCGCCACAGCGTTTTTTCATTTCTGATATCAGTGTAAAGTTCGCTTTGCAACAGGTGACATGTGCTGTCGTATTTTCCGTGCCCGGAACCATTAACTGCATCGGCCTCGTTTGAGCGCTACCAACCACACCTGGGAAACCTGACCATATGGGAATGCAGGGCGGAATGGGAGCTTCGGCCTCCCAAATCCAGCATGCCACTCCACAACCACATCTCCCAGCCAACCATGTTTCAAAACATGCTGTCAAAAACATCGTATTCCTTGCAAACGATGGCAGCAGCAGCGCGCATGGAATGAATTTTTGATGTTTCATTTCTCGCACTTACTGCTATCGATTAACAAAACAATTCAAGGCAAATAGATGGTAGCCAAGGCGCGGTAAATGTTGAAGGCAACACGCTTTTCACACCCCAGCCGTTCTCCTGGTGCCAGATTTTCTCACACCTTGGTGTTGCCATCACGGCGTACACCAGCAACGTGGCTGCCACCAGTCAGAGCACTCGAATCCAAAGCTGGAACCCGTTTCAAACCTGGACAAAAATACTTGACACGAATGTGCGAAAACTTCCCGAGTTGTGAATTGTCGGCAATGTCTGGACTGATCAAGTTTGCACTGCAGATCCGCTCGTCACAAACCGAAAAGTGAAACTCCCGGGATTCCAGAAGTCATTCTCACCCAGCCAGTCCCACCTCTCGCCGGGAGGCTTATTTAAGAAATGAGTACGCGTTTGGGCCCTTTTCCATCTGTCTCCGTGTTAAAGTTCCGACCCTCCAAAATCGGGTAAAAACGCCAGAAAGTAGGAAAATGTTCGGTTAGGTCAGGTTAGGTTTGGTTAGATAAGCTTTATTTTTCACTTTTTCGATACGCGCAAAATCGGGATAGGCCCAAACGCGTACTCATCTCTTAAATTCGCCGCCGGGAGCATGCTGGGAGGCGCTGTGCGCTTCAAAAGTCTGTGTTCCCCGCATGTGAACCAATTGTTGCTGGATATTTGGCAAAACTGGTTGGGCTCGCTGCAAAAGAAACTAACGTGTCTTCTGTCTGTTTGTTGCGAATACTGCTCAAAGTCCGAAAAAAGGCAGAGAAAGCACGGTTTCTGGAGAAAGGCACCAGAAAAAATTGCTGGTCACTTCACCTTTCAAGGAGGGAATTCCTTCCTTCAAACAGGGCACGAAAATTTTCTTTTTGGTACTGATGCCCCTACAGAGCAAAAAGTGCTCCCACAGAGCACAAAGTGGGAGTTCCCGGGAAACGCTCTTTTTCACACTTCTTCCGGCTGTGGGAACGCCAGGTTTTCCGGACGGCATGTGGGAGCGGAACTGCTTTCCCACACCTTTAAGGGGACATGAACACGCGCTACAGGAGTTCCCAGAGACAGTCCAGTGTCTGGGAACTCCGAAGGCACCCCACCAATGTCTGTGGGAGTGTCTTCGTCAAAGCGCTCTCCACAATGCCCTGAAAGGAAAATTTCCTGATGTCTTCAAAAAGCTATTTCAACCCAGTAGTCCTTCGTAACATGTTCCTCTGGCTTTCAGTAAAGCACATGTGGCCACTGCATGTTGCAGCCTGTGGGCACCCAACCCTTCCACTTTTCAGAAAATGGCTCCTGTCTTTTTGGATATCTTTTTGACCACAATTGGTCGGAATGATATACAGGGCGTTTTAAAATGCTCAATGGCAAACTTCGTTATTTGGTTTGTTTGGCGAGGAGTGCACATGGACGTAATGCGGGTTGCGCGGATATGGTCTTTTGGCGTCGCTTTTTTTTCTTTGGGGTAAGTTTTCCTATTCCAGAAGCACCGCAAACCATCCACACACTCAAATCGAGAAAAAAAAAACTTTGTGGCATTGGTGCAGACACCTTGCGTGCAGTTCTCTGGGAAATGTCAACCCGAAGTATCGAGAACTTGAGAGCTGCACCTAAGCAAGCATATCGTTGAGCGCCGAATGACTTGAGGTCATGCTTATGCCATTCGGTGCTCAGGTCATACTGGATTACTGGACATTAACATTATTCAAATTTCAAAGCAAATAAGTCATTGTCAAAAAATCTCCTAAAACAGGAAAATAAACAGAACATTGCTCAATTTGGCAACCAAAAACCCACCTTGGTTTATTAAAACTTGTATTTCGAGATATCACAGGGGGCCCACCTCCCAGGAGTACAGCAAAGCCTTAAGTTTAAGTGGGAAGATCCTGCACAAATGAAAAGGGCATGTATACCGAATCCGTGAATCCTCTTTTCTTAATTTCCACCGGTCAGAGGCCAACCACGGGAAACAACAGATATGCCGTATGGATAAAGTCGCCCATGATACAGCTACCCGGACACGCTACACTGTAAAAATGTCAAAATTCATGAAACTTCGCGAATCCACAAAAACGTTTTGCAGACGACAGAACCGCATCCAAGCAGTTTTTTGACCCGGACACCCACTTTTTGAACCAGACACCCACCCGGAAACCCAAATAAAGTGCCCGGACAACCACATTTATAATCCAAACTAATGATGCACCCATTAATGGGGACATACATACATTCTTACATTCTTGGTTTGTGGGTCCAATGGTTGTTTTTGTGACAAATGAAGTTGAATAAAAAAGTATTTTGCAAACAAATCAACAATGCAGATGCTCATTTATGGGCACCCATCTATGGGTATATTTATTCTTTCGTGACTGTACGAGTACATCATGAAAAATCCCTACCACAGTCAAAAGGCATTCTCCAGAATTGAAAAATACACGCTAAGATCTTTGGAAACTTGACAGATGTGGAAACTGTTCCCATTGGTATTCAAGTTCAGAGAAGCCACGGGAAGCACTCCCCAATGATTTGCGGGAAATGCAACAAATGCCAGAGGGACTTTTTGACACCCCAAAGAAATTATGTACCTACCCTGTAGCTTGTCCACATTGGCATGTCACTTCGAAAAATCGGACTCCATGACGACTTTTGGAGGAAAAATGATTTGGAATACATTATCAAATGTCACCATCTGGATAATTGGGGCGATTTCTTGAACGGAGATAAAAATTTTGACCCGAGGATTCTTTAAATTTTGTTCCCAAAAACGACGACGCTCAAATTTTTGTCGTTTCCCACAAACGGCTATGAACGACGCGACGCTTCAACGACATCCTCATTTGAAGCCGTTGATAACTTGGCAGCGATTTGATCTTCCATCGGCAAGATATCGGGATTTGAATCTTGAAGGGCGGATAACGATTTTTAGCCGAAATCGGACCAAATCAAATGAAATGCAGCCAAAATCAGGGCTAAAATTGAACAGGTGCATGCCGGCTCGATATGCCGTCCTCCATCAAGTCAATGTTCGCCAAGCCAAAACAGCATTCCAGCCATCCTCTCCCCTGTGCACCTGTTGGCTTTTTGAAGCATTTCCATGCACACCCGCAATTTGTGTTTTGTAGTTCTAACAAAAATTTGCCAGGATATCAAGGAGGTTGCAATTTCATGAGGGTCATGTTATATGACGTACCAATATTTGGAGTGGAAAATGGTCTAATCCAAAAACAATCATCTTGTTTCAGCAGGAATAATGGTCTTTCATTCCAAAAATACTTGTCCACCCCTGTCATTTTTCAAACTGTGCCCTATCGAAAACAGCTGAATCCAAACATGAAAACAATCCAATCGAGGTGAAAAATGGAGTCCAAGCAAGGATAAAGGCTAACTGAAGATTGAGGTCAGCACAGGTAATCCACCTGATTACTGCCTCTTCAGGAGCAGGAAGTAAAGAAAACAGTAAAACCTTGACAAGGCACATACACAGTTGTCACAGTTACATCTTGAATGGAACCCACTGCTAACGGATGCTAATTAGAGCATTTTTTATTTCTCACGGCATCCAGTTCCCCACATCTAGGACCTGGAACAGGGGTCGGTTACAGACTTATCCATCCAAAAATATGTCAATGAGCTCTTTCTGTGGCAGTCCGTTTTGGGTGACCTTATTTCTCTGGCCAACAAACCGTGTGAGGAACGGAACCCAAATCATAGGCAACAGTTCCAGAGATCTGTGTACCACCGAATCTTTCCACCGCATCTTGGAATCGTCACAACGTCACCTAAAAACGAAGTGTTTTTCTGTATTTCTCGAATTGTTGACATTTTTCGCCGCCATTTGCCCGCATCCAAGAAATGCACCTGAATCAACGAACAGGGTGTTCCGCATAATGCATTGTGTGGGTTGGGTGAGATTAGGTCAGTTTTGGTTAGGTTGAGGTTAGATCATTTTTGTTTTTATTGAATTTTTCTTTGTCTTGCTACTAAGCAAATCAAACCAAACTTACCGAACACAGCATAACCTGTGCCAACCGGCCTGACCCTGACCTAAGCTAGGCTCACTTTTAACCCAACCTAGCCCAACCTTTTCCACCGCATTCGAATTATAAAAATTGAAAAAAGAAAAAGAGGAAAAAATTCTCTTTTTTGAGATACAGTGGATGTGATGGTGGTCTTTGTATGTAACGGTTAACAAATCATTGTGCCAAAACACAAGGAAAAACCACACCAGAACAAAAAAGATAGCCGAAACAGCGGACGTGCGCCGACATTTTTGAACCCAAAATTCAAACAAGTCTAACACCGATCTGTGCAGGTTCATTATTGATAAAATATATTTTTAATCTCAAGAACAGGATTAACACGAATAATGAAAAATTAAAAGTATGAGGAAAGTTTACAAAATAATTTTACTATTTTCAAGATAACAGGGCAAGATGGATCAATATTTTGCAATGCATGACAATTTATCACTGAAAGTATTTGAAAATATGCAAGAAGTTCTCACTAATGCTTTGGAAATGTGCCTCCCATCTCATTGTTTTTTAAAAATGTCATATCAAGCCCGCCTTTAGCTGAAAAATTCTCGCACTTTAGATCTTGGACCAAATTTGGGTTTCGGTTCGGAGCATAAAAATTTGGATGAACAAAACCGGCGGAGAACACAAAAAAAAACTCAACTGGTTTCAACAGCTGATTGCAGGCATCCATCACAATGACCCAAGATTTGGTTTCTACCAAATTTCTCCGTTCATCTGCCAATTAGTGAGCGTGAGCGATGTGAGGTGTTTTTCATAAATTCAAACTATGTTCACACAAATTTTTTTTCTTCTACTGATTTTCAACATCAAAGTTTCAACTTTTCCACTCAGATTTTGCCAAAATTCCTTACCCGGTTGTGAAGGTTTTATGTCAAGAGGCCAACATGCATAAACATCAACGTTGGCATTGAACTGGCGTGGAAACTGGCGTCCAACCTTAGAAACTGACGTGGAAATTTTTGACAATATCCGAGTAGTAATGCACTTTGAAGCTCGAATTTATGAAAAACGCATCGTACGAGTATGTCCCATTTTTTGCACATCTGGCAACACTTTTGCAATTTCCTTGAGCAGAGAGCAGCAGGTGACGAAATTTCGGAAAAAAGCTAAGACATCTCAACAAAAGCTGCTCACAAGTTGGCTCAACATTTATCTGATGCAGCTAACTAAACGTCCTCTTGGCCTAAAGTAAAACCAATTCAGGAAGAACAGGCCTGAAAATTTCAGAGGCACATATTTTACCAGGGAAAAACCTCTTTGTGCCTCCTGGCAAAGGTTTGGCATCGCAGGGGTGATCCCAGCCATATAAATATTGGTCAAGTGAAACCAAATGGGACCACAAATGTTCGGAGAGACCAATTCCATGCTGAGGTCAGCCATGATCAGATGACCCCAGCCAGCATGTAGCATCCCTTCCCCCACCCTGTTCAATTTGAATATAAAGAGGACCCATGGCCATCACAACTTGACTTCTGACAGGTCGCCAATGAGGATGGGGCTGTGATAGTCAAGCTGCATGAGCCAAATTTTACTTCTGTGGAGAGGAAATAGTGAAACTCCCCTGCCAAGAGCAACGCCAAATACAAATATGAAAGATACCGAACTACTGAAACGAGCCAATTCTAGTAAAACCACTCCGGTGAGAGTGTGATGAGGTGCAGGTTTAATCCTAGAAGTTGTCTCGCATACAAAGAGACTGGCTAGATTGAGATGACATTGTGTTCAGCACTTCCATGGCCTCAGATCACCGCTTTCGTAGAGCAGCATCTGAGCAGGCAACGGAACAGCAGTCACCGAACATCTGCTGAGTGCATCGAAATCGGATGGAAGTTCTTCGGCACTTTTACGACTGGGGTTCTGTCAAAAGAAAAGGAGTGTCGCTTATGATGCAGATACAGAGACGTTCCACGGATACAAAGTTAACAAAGACAGAGGGACTCTTCGGTTGCTGGCAACTCTGCAAGAACAGAAATTCCTTCAAAAAAACTTAATTTGTCAAAAAAAATGGTTTGTAAATGCTGCTGGAGGCACTCCACCAGTTGGGGCAAGCCCTCCGAGAGGAAAAATAAATTGTGGTCACACCAATTCTGAATCAAAATTAACGTCTTCGACAGACAATATCTTGGCCGCCCAAACCTTCTGGGAATACTCAAAAACTGCTGAACCTTTGTTAGTTTGGCAGTGACGCATCTACCGTCTAACTTGTAAGCGACGGTTGAATCACAACACGACTGAGGTGCAAGAATGTTAACTCATTCGGCTCATGTGTGGTCAGCCATTCCAAGGTGGTCTAAAATCCTTCCACTCTAAAAGCAAAGTCAACAACAGCTTATTGGTGCAAGCAAGTATTCCAAGTGCCAAAGGAACTGATTTGATTGTGGAATGAAAAGATAAGTTACGGTCGATATTAAAAACTCAATAAAATATGATACCGAACAAAAGCCTAAAAATAATTATGACAGTCAGTGAACCTGGAATGCTTGGATAAACTCCAACAAATCTCTTGAAAGCTGTCGACTTGAACTGATCCACTTGTCCAAACTGTCAACAGAAAGAAAAAAAAAACACCATAAATCCGTGGAGAATAATGTTGTGAAGAAGTCGCTCTGGAGTGTGGAACCTTTATTGCTAAACGATACGTTGGGAAAATAGGCTGACATTTCTGAATTTTGGATTAGCTGATGTCCAACGTTTCTTTGGTCATCATATGGTTCCGAGGCTTCCCTCACTGGTCTGAAAACAGCACCCTCCCTTCTCATGCCAATTTCTCTGCAGGAAAGCTCTAGAACCATACAAAGGCACAGTTTCCAGTGTGGAAAAGACAACACCCAAGTGAAAGAGAACAAGCTCTCCTTCTACAGCCATCCGGTGACATCTTATTCGGTGGCCTTCTTACAGACCTCCCTCAACATTTTGCGGCAAGATGTGAAAAACCAAACAATTTTGTCTTGTGCGGAAGGATAATGTGCTGACACCCTCTAAATTCACCTAAGAATCCCAGCCAGGCCAGCAAAACGGCAAGTTTTTAACAAAGCGACAAATCATCAGTTATAAATAGGAACTTGGGCCAATGCACATTTCGACAAGGAAAGTTAAAGGTAGAATTCTTCAAGATATTTTACAACGATGCCTCACCTATCTTGCTGCCACAATTTACACTTTACAAACAATTTACAGATCAGTGTGTTGATCAACGAATCGGAGAGCATGATTCCATAATTTACGCCGAGCAGTTCCCACTTGTGGACGGACTTGAACGTCTTCGGCGTAGGTCTATTTACAAACGGATAGCCATCGGTTAGGCAAGACCAGGCACTTTTGCTGCCCTCAATGCCGTCCGATCCAGTCGTCGTAACTTCCTGCGAACAGAGGTCGACAAGGGTCAAGTAGCCGCAGCAGTTTTTTAAGTCTAATGCACCGGAAATGGAATGAAGAACGCTACTGAGATCAGCTTTGTCGTAACCATGGAGGATGGAATCTAGAAGAGATGGAAATAAAAATAAATTGACAAAAAGAACTTTGCACCGAAGAAAGAACATTGCATGCGAAGAGTTTCAACTTTCAAGTCCTGTTGTAAAGAAGTCTTCCGGCGGAACTGCTTTCAATGGAATCCCACAAACCATTCGGCAAAGCAAAAAAAAAAAAAAAAGAATGCGGCAAAGACCCCTTATTCTTACACCCTGAAGAGTTATTCTGGAGAAGATCTTTCACAAACATTTTCTCAGGAGATCTGACAACCGTTGGCAAATTATGCCCCCGCACCTTTGAAATGCTTTTGGATCAATTTTGAAAACAGTATTAGCAGGATCCATGACCGTGTTAATAGGCTGTAGAGATACCGGCAAAAGCAAGAAGACTTACGTCTATGTAAGCCTGAGTAACCCCACAATTTTTTATTGGAGCTTTTGAAATAATTGACAAGGGGTTCCTTTTTTCTCCGATTCAATGATTCAATATGAAATAAACAACAAAAATGATGCAACATTATCAACTGCATGTTTCACATTAAAAGTCGAAAAATAGCTGATTATTTTCAACTAATCGCGCATAAATGCTGTAAACAATTACTTGGTTAGAGGCCATTGTCACCGGATGCCAAGTTTTGCTGATAATGAACCGAGAATGGCCTCAAACCAGGTTTTTGCAGTGTTTGCGAAATGGATTGTGGCACCAGACACAATTTAACTTATCTCGCCAATGTTTAAAAACAAAAAATAATGTCCACATTTCCAGATAGTTGAGCACTTCAACGAAAGCACAAACAAACAATATGATTGCAAAAAATAGGCAGATAGCAGCACAATTTACAGAAAACAGTAATGAACCAGAACATACCATCGACCATAATTTCGCCACTCTCGTCTTGCTCAAGTGGAAAAGGTATGTGAACCAAAGGAATGTCGACAATATTGCCATACGCCTGGAGTAATGGAACGAGAAAAAGGGGAAATAAATATGCAACAATTTGCGAGAAGTTTTTGAGAATCTGACAGAAGGAAGTTCATGCAAGATTGATTCGATTGATTGATTGGTCACATAATATGCAAGGCACAACTACCATGAATGACCTGGTCCAATACTCTAATGAGGTCAAAAATGCAGACATTTCAGCCTCCTAGCTCACCTGATTAAGGTTTGGCAGCCATTTTATCCAACCGAAACTTTCTATCAGTGCCCCGTAAAAGTAGCGGGTATTTTTAAAAGTGTGATCAGGCAAAAGCCAAAAATGCTGAAAAAAGTCATGAAAAAATTAGTGACAGAGGCAGATTTTTGATATTTTTACTCCTTCAATTTGTTTTGGCAGTATTTTTTGCACTCGCAATGACCAAGCGCCAAGATATTTTGGAAACACGAGTCACAGGGGTTAAGAAATACGAAATTACGACTCTGTCACTCAATTTAGGACATTTTTTCCATTCAGTATACCAAATTCCTCTCTATCTTTGGAACTTGCTGAGCAACACTAATCGAAAGTTCAAAATTGCACTGAAAAACAAAAGCGGTGAAATCGACGATTGAAATTCAGTTTTTAGCATCGATCGCTTCATGATAAGCCTAGCGAATTGGAATTTTTGGTCAAAACCAAGGGTTATAATGAAAATCTGAGTTCGAATTCGACTTTTACACATCTGATATGACATTTTGACAGCAAAAAATAAAAAAAGAAAATTTTGAGAAAATCCATAAAATTTGTATGCCCCCTTTAAATCCAGAGACAGGGTGTGTCAAATGTGAGCCTGAGACATGATGGCAGTTGATTTGCTGGAGCCGCAAGTTAGTACCCAGTCCCCCTATGGGCGAGGGAATACCGAATAACCCAGGCTGGCTTCACATTGTGTGTGTGGCTCGTTTTCTGAGAAGGGCCAATCAGGGTAAGTACCAGTTTAAGTGCTACACTTTTTCGTAAAATAGTCAGGTTGTACTTTTAGGTTTTCATTTTTATTTGCATCTCGGCTGCACAGTTGAACCCACATCGGATGTGTTGAGTGTTGTCATTATTTCAGAAGAACTTGTCGAAAGTTTAACTTCATTTTCTTTCATTTCCAATTGTGGCAGCACCAGCAAAAGTCATCATCTCATAATGCCTTCTGGAAGTTTCAGAACCATTCATAAAAAAGGATAGACTGACGTCATTCAATGGAGAAACAATTACCCCATACCTGTGAAGCAGTGGCCAATCTCAACGCAAACAAGAATCAGTCGAAATAAAACTCATGACGTTTTGAGTTATGCTTGGCCACAAAACTGCCCTCCATCCATACATCGTCTTCACAATGAAAAACAAAAACAAATGCAAAAAATAAACAATAGATTTAGATTTTTAACACTGCCCTTTTTGGGCAACGCTGAGAATTGGTCTTCAGGAGAAGGGCACAACATGTCCAATTTTTTGCAGGCATTTGGCCTGCGTCTCCGCACGTCAGCGGTGTAAATGCATCTTGAAATCATCAAAAAAATGATCACATATCACTGATATTTCTGCAGTTTTTTTCTGTTTTCATAAAAACAACAGAAATGGATATTTGCCCTTTGTCTGGAAATCGATCCTGTTGGGTTCTCACATTGCCGGAAACTCCTTGACCCCCAAGCCTAAATTAACTGATTAGACATTCAGTGGGAGGTCCTGCACCTGGGAAAGAGAAAAAGCTGGTAGTTACGGCACTGGACCACTGCAAACTATTAACTAACCTGAACTAATACTGGTGAATGAAGAAGTGCACTGTTGATAGTTGATAAGGCACTTGGAATGGAGAGAAGGCCGGGGTCGTGACCCCAAACAGTGACATTAAGCCAATTGTGTGACAAGAATACATCAGGGAGCCTTCGCAACGTGTTACCTGAAAAGGGAAGATGGCAATTGTCAGTAGCTAAACGTCAAAGTTCGTAACGATCTCAGGTCACAGAAGACAGGTGCTGCAACATTTTGGTTGGGATTGCGGTGGAAATAATACAACGGACAAA
>JASGXE010005032.1:0-27089 GCA_030068105.1 Sinentomon sp. SZTP_YWyxl | reverse complement strand
CCATTCAACAAGCCCGGATTTAGGCATGGGCCGACGGGGCCCGCGACTGTTGGGGCCTCCGAAAGAGTTGCGACTCCGGCCCCCAAAAGTGTAAGAAATTTTGCAATTTAATCCTCGTTTTGATTTTTTGCTGTGGTTTCTCAGAGAAAACAGAATCTGGCACTCGGCTTCATATTCGATATGGGAAAGAAGATCCGCGACACAGTTCAGCTTTGTCGAAAACAATTCACAGCTCTTGAATTATTGGGTGGGACAATTCATGACTTTAAAAATATTGGAGGGGACGTGTCCCCCCCGTCCCCCCATGATCTGCGCCAATGGTCAGGATCATGTGATGAGAAAACGGTGAAAACAGCAAATTGGACACTCTCAAAAATGTGGGTGGCAAAAGGTTTTTCCCATGTTTCTTTCATTTCAGCATTTTAGTTGAACAAATTCTTTAGAAACATGGGTTGGGATCAAAAATGTGAAGCGAAAAAAAATTGTAAATTTTGTAAAAAATTGAAACAACGTGAAAAAGGTGACGGCAGAAAAACTTGCCTTCTGATGTGTGGAATCGACAGCTTCTGACACAGTGATGCATCTAACCTGAAATAGTTTTCACCGTTGTATTCAGGACAATCCAGTCCATATGTTGATCAGCAAACCGCTATTTTGATCAAAAATTAAAATTCGTCCCGCCAACTGTGCTGGGGGGGACGAAGTACTCCGCCAGCAAGAAATCCGCCTGTGAACTAGGCGGTTTACTTGGCCTGATTCGCCGCCAATCGCAAACTGCCAGGTGCATCTCAAAATTGCTCCAAAATTACTTACAGTGTGCAGCTCTTTCTGGACTTTGTTCATCCGAATAAGACTCACTGTTTCAACACGGTTCATCACAAATCACAAGATTTGGTGTTCGAAGGGTGTCCGGAAAGTTTTTTTTTGCATCGGATATGAGCTGATTTGTTTTTCAATAGCTTTAACTACTTTGAAACTGAACGCAGTCTTTGAGAGTTCACTTGCCAAATCTTGGTTTGGAATGTTGTGTTCTTCATGCAGAATTGTTAACAATTTCATACCTTCCTCCCCTAACCTCCGTGAGGATCGAAAAAATGCAAAGTTGGAGCCGATGTGATGTGACTGCACCTCAACGAGATGACAAAGACGGCAATCCAAATTGGTATGGTGCAAATGTTTGGGGGAATGCACCTTCATTTGGCACTATTGCGATTTGGTTAATGTCAACATTGAAGAATCATGAAACTCATCCTGGCCCTACTTCAATGGCGACCCAGAGGCAAACATTGCCAAAATTGCTTGGTTTGAGGACCAGCATGAAAGCTTCAAACTTACACTGGTGCATAGAACTAGGAGAAGATCACATTGAAAACCAGTGAAGGTTAGAAACCTTTTCCCGAGATCCGTATAGTCGACGTCAAAAACTTTCCGGACATCCCACGTCGGTATTTGTATTGTTTTCACACAAATTGTGATGTTTTATTTGGCTCTTACCTCCGAAAATTGCATATCGAATTGTTGGTATTGCTGGATGGTTTAGTTCCTTCTTTATGAATGGCTGGTGTATTTTTTTGTTCCAAATTACTTACTGGTTTCATCGTGTTTGCAACTTTTTGTCTTTCAAATAAAAAAATCACTGCTTTCATCTCATCATTTCACAGGTTTTCTCGAAATAAAAATTGAAGGTTCAAAAATGCAAGATAATTTCAAACCTTGATAGGCAAGGAACTGGGAAATTGATTCAAAAGTTTGTCATGGCAAAGTTCATGGTTAATACAGATTTCAGGACTCGCATGACAATGCAGTGATATTTTTGGTGGAAGTATTTCATTGAACTCCCTTGCCTCCACGAGTGCACAGGGTCCACTCCAAATTCCTATCTCCATATTTAGGCCTGTGAGGCACGCGAAGGGCCAAAAAGTGTAGCGGTTAGAAACATTCTTATAGCTTCGCCATTTTTTGAGCTACAGGGGCCAAATTTTTCATGGTTGTACAGATGCCTTGGGACTCAAAATTTACCGTTCAGATTTTTGGTACGCATTTCTGGGGCCGATATATAGCCTACCTACAGGTTTTTTGTGCGACAGAAAATCGGTCAGCTTCAAAAGTAATTGATGCTCAACATCTCGTTAGTAAATGGACATAGACAAAATCTGAACGGTAAAACAAAAGTCAATACACCATCCAAAATTTGACCTCTGTAGCTCAAAAAATGGCCTAGTTACAACGTTTGAACGTTTGGAAGACAAAAATTAATGTATGCGTAATTCAATTTGCGGCAAATTGAAAAACGTATAGGAGTAAAATTGTATATCTCTGGCGAACTTCAAAATGCGATTGTTAGGGATCCATAAGAGCTAGAGGGCTGATTTTTGGCTTAAAATGTTCAGCACAGTGGGAACTTTAAGGTCAAGATGAAAACTAAAAATGGAATTTTTTATGAAAAAGCTCTTTTTCACCGGGTGAGCCCCCTTAATACAAGGGGACATCTCATTTCAGCAGGGCAAGATGCAATTTCATTCTCATGTGTGATGAACTCAAAACAAAAGTCACAGAAACAATAATGACTTTTCCTTACCAGAGAAATGGGCTGTCAGAGTTTTGCAGGTGTTCTTGGAAAAGTTGGCAAACGCAATGGTTGACATTTGGATCATCACGCAGCACGTCTGAGACCACGTTCATCCGTTCTGAACGACGCCGAATTGTGCCTTCACGAACGGCTACTTGCATCAGGTTTCGAAAATTAGTTCCATCTTCCGGTATTCGCGACACTTCACACTTGTTCTCCAGGAGAAAAGACACATCTGGAAGGCGCAAGCCTCAACAATTTCCCTTTTTTTTTTTTTTTTGAATTCCAGCTGACATCGAGACAAAACACCGGTAAAAAGGCAAATCAATTTTGCATACAGATGTAGGGGCAAATACATCTCTATTTGGTAGTCTTTCTTTTTCGTGACTGTACGAACTAATTTTGATGTGAAGTGCATCCAATTCGTAAATTGCTATTTTTTGTTGAATTTCTCAGCCATGGCAGTTAATTTCTAGTACTTTTCACACGATGGGCAGATCCAAAGGAAATTTTCGTTCACTAAAAGTATGATTTTGCCTAACTGCAGCTTCTTGATATTGCCTGGGGATTTGTCAAACTCTGCAAGATGGTAACCAAAGGTACCAAAAAATTTACTTTAATAACGGTACGAAGGGGGATCCAAAAATAATGGAAGTTGGCACATTGTCCGGGAACCCTGCGTGCGATTTCAGTATTTTTTTGTTCACTTGAATATTGATTTTTGATAGACGTTTGAGCAAAAGAAGACCTTTGTCAGTCTTCTGATACTCGCTGTACATGCATTTGAATTTGATGTCTCGCGTGCTCTGAAGGAAAACCATGGATTTTTCAAATGAGACAAAACGAGTCTGAACAATTCAGTGGCATATCCCTGTCTTGAATGTGAAACTAAAGTCCTCTCGCTTTGCAAGCAGCACAATGTGGCCAGTCGCCCTTATTTCCCAGTGTTGCTTGAAGAATTAAACAATTTTCCTGTGGTACAAGTTGTGTCAAAAATGACCATTGCTCTCTAGCAAAAAATTGGATTATGAACGAGCGAAACATTTATGGTGTACAAAAGTGGTTGCAGATGACAACGGAACAACAGTTGTTGATTTGGCCCAAAACATCCTTCTATCTACTGGTTTAATTTTAAACATCCTTGCATAAAAGAAATTTCCTAAAATCCACACCAGAATAGCTCAGATGGCTCTCAGAATCCATGAAAAATGAGCTCAATGAAAATTCGACATCACATAAAACCAAGAAAATTTAGGTCACCCAGCAAAAGAGAAAGATATTCTTGTGAGATATTCACAGGCACATCTGAGCAGCTTGTGCAGCTCTTTTCTTTTTCTAAATATCATGCTGGCAATGGCATGACTCCAATTTTACGATATCCAACCATTGTAAAAATCACTCAATTCAGAGGCAAAAAAGCGCCAACTTTGGAACAACGTGGGGCTTCAAGCAGTTGCATAAGAAAGGTGGAAATTTGCATCGATGTCAGGGAAGAATGCTTCTAGTGGTTTTTTCAAGTGTATTTGATCAAAGTTGTGCCCAAAGAAATTTAAGGAGCAACTTGCATTACTTTTGTATCCCTCTTCGTATGGTAATGGTATGGATTATGGTAAGATTAATTATTATAATTATGGTAAGATAAAATTATGGTAAGATTAGACCATGTAGCAATCCATTGCCTTGGCACAAAACTGGCCCTTGTACGATGCGTACCTTCACCCCTAAAGAAAAGAAATGGAGAGAATTTACCATGTATTTTACTCATTGACTTGTGCCCTTTTGAAATTCATCTATTCAATTAATGGTGGCTTTGTTTGCTCCAAAAAGTACTCACTTCTACTTCAGGTGGGGTTGTGAAACAACCAAAGAACACATTTTTCCGGCTATATTCCCACCGAAAAAGAAACAAGAAACACACGTCCACGTGTGTTTATGATGTGTTTAAATGATGTGTTTTGAAATCTTTCAGCTTCTCCGATGCGGTGTGGTTCGAAACTTTCGCCCAGTGCCAATTTTAGTAGTCTAGGACAACAGGAGATTCCCAAGCTGTGGATTAACAGCCAAACAACAGGTGGCTTGAGTCATATGAACAGGTGACAAAGGGGAAGCTGGGATGTACTGATTGCAGATCTCAGTGCAAAAGGTGTTGTGTTGAACTTCAGTACAACTCAACCAGTTTTTTATTTTTTCTACCAGAAACAATTTCCAGCTTCTTGCAGTTTTCATAACCTGTCAACAAGTACCTTTTATGTATAGCAGCGGCAGAATTAATGTACTCATACATGAGTTTTTCTCATTTAACTGTTTCCTCCGAAACTTTTTTCTTTTTTTTTGCAGGCGGTAGAAATTAAAGCACCAGATTTTGACAGAGCTTTCTGGAGATGTCAGATTTTGACCTCGGTCACAAAGAGGATCTTCAATTTCTGCAGCATGGAGTTTTTGCTTCAATCTGAACAGGTGCCATTTTTTACATGTATGAGTACATTAATTCCGCCGCAGCTATACACAATGCAAAAATCAAACCACACAATTACACGTATCCATATTCAGCACTAACACTACGAATCAATGGGTTTCATGCGTCACACTAGGACGCATGAAACTGTAAGGAGGATGGTTTGATTGTGGGAACGGCTAGGAAAATGAATTGCAGAAACCTGTTCTGTCATTTGGGCAAAATACGGAAACTTCTCAGTGCTCAGCTGATCAAAAAGGCCAAGTGTGATGGGGGCCAAGCTAAAATGAGGAAGTTATTAGGGTTTCCCAAAAGTCACTTTTGAAAACCCCAGAAAAGTGCATTTCAGTTTTGAAGCAACTTGAAGCTTGGAGTGGAGTTTGTTCGAATGGATAACACCTGCAGCAGGCAACCTGTCACCTGAAATCTCTAGAAATAGCCCCACAAGAGAAGATTGAAAACTTGAAAACACGAGTCGAAAACACGAATCATCCCCACCGTCTTTTTGGACGAGACGAACGATTTGAAGTATCACTGAGAGAGTTGAAACAGCTGAAAACGTTTTTAGTTTACTTAAAATTTCGATTTTAATCGTAATAATCCTCCATTTCTAATGAAAATGTAATCCTTAGATTACCATGTAATATTATTATTATTGAGTTATTTATTACAATACTCAACTGCAAATACAATTCTACAATCAACCGCCGAAACGAACAAACAAACAAACAAACAAAACATAAAACGGCACAAGGTTAACAAATGTTGGAAAGGGTAACGTAACTAGACAATACTCACTTACAAACGAACAAAAATTAGGCGACGACAAATTTTTCAATAATTTCCATGCGAAAAATAACCATTTTCGATCAAACGCGACACAACAGAAATAAAAATTTGCTACAAACAGCTAAAACCAGACGAAAAACAAAGCAACTAAGATTCTAGGTTCAAAAACTGACGAAAATGCAAAAAAAAAAACCGAGAAACAAAAACAATTGGTAAGAACTGAACTGGGTCCAATAATTTCAATTCTAGATTGCACAAGCACTAGAATTTAGTGAACTTAGAAGAGCAAAAGGTAATACTATCTACAACAATGCTGTATGCCAGTTGCCAGAAAAGCATGAATAAAAGAATACTGAACCCTCATCACTGAACCGAATGCCAAAGGGTGGCTGACCCCAGAGTCAGACACCGTTTAAAAGTAAAAGCAGTGGTACGCTTATATTCTGGAGTTTACCACCGGTGTGTTCGAAAAAGTATTTTAGTGTTATGCCACACACAACCACCACAAAAATAAGTGTGGTACTCGCACCACTGCGTGCCTCCTTACAATTTAATCCCTGACAAGCGACCCAGAAAGGGACCTGGTTGTTCGTTTTGGCCCTGTCAGTTTTTTTGGAAAAATGGGTGCTAGAAGTGCTGGTGAAAAATATCTCGCCTCGAGGATAAAAAAGACCGGCTGACAACAGAGGCAGGTCATCTTTTGGACATATTTTATCATATGCAAACATGTTAAATATTTTATCATATTTACATATTTTATCATATGCAAACAGGCATTGGGGAAGACTTGCATGAGACAAACATGTACCGGTTCGACAAAAGGAACACATGCGCAAAATAACCACCTGCTCAGTGCTCAGTGGCAGTGCTGGGCCTGCATGAACCAAAAACCTTGCTCAAAGGGCAGACTTTAAGGAGATGAAATCCTACCCAACATTGGGAGGAGGATGAAAAGCAAGACTTGCTGAGATGAAAACCTTTTACGAAAACGTTATTCAAACTGGAATTTGGAATTGAAAACAAAATTCTGCCAGAAGACTGGGCCACGTAATGCAGAAAATCAGTGAAAACGTGATAGAGATGGAACCTCTGACGCAGACAGCCAAGGGAACCCAAAAGACAAAAACTGCTCAAATTGCTGTGCGGTGTGAGTCAAAATTTCGAAGGCTGTGCTTGGGCTGTGCTTCCACACAAAGTGTTGCCCAGGTGTAGAAACTGAAATTCTCGATTCAACTTTTTGGAAATCCGTTTGATGAACTTCGTTTCGGCGACTTTGTCAGATCTGCTTGTTTTTCACTTGATTTTTTTGCAAGGAAAAGCTAATTTTTTTTCCAGGATTAGTTTACGCGCAGTTACGAAAACCAATCATCTGATTTGGTTTTCGCGATAACTGGCCAAAATACGCTGGAATGAGCAGTTACAGTTGAATCTTTTATTTCCCGAAATTCATCGTGCCAAAATGAAAAAACCCAATGCACCAAATTGTTTGCAGTTGACTCCTGGATGAAATGAACATTTTCAGAAATTCAACAAACAATTGGAAATGCAACGTGAACGAACGTACAACAATCACTGCACTGCACAGCAGAACCCAGAACTATGTTCCCACAGACAACACAAATAAATACTAGTAAGGTGGTTAAAATAAATGCAAACATAAATACTCTGAAAATGTAAACAAATCACAAAGATTTTGCCTAAACCTTCTGACTGGTATCTGCCTACATGTTAGACCAAAAAACATCTGGGAAATTGACAACTCAAAATGTGGTCGGGGAATTGGAACTGTAAACGAGAGGACCTGTTTGTTGTGTGGAATACCCAGATTAATATGTCAAATGTCCAATGACCGCTCAAACAGTCTTTTCTGCATCGGAAAAAACGGTGATTGTCTCTATTTGGACGGTGGAGTAATTATCGAAAGGTGGGGAACCTCCTTTCAATCACCACTCAATCATCCTGTGTCTTTCATTGTGCCTGTATTTGTCTTGTCTTTGTCCTTGCCAGTTGTTGTTCTGTTCTGTTTTGCAGAAGATCTTTATTTTTCACAAAATGAATTATATTGCTGTTGTCTGTTCTGTTCTCTTTCACTTTGTTTGCTTTTTTTATTTGGCACTTTATCGATTTTTATTTTGCAGTATTAGGTTTAAGAAATAATCTGCTTTTGGGGGTCCCTGGAAAAAAGGGAAGATTACCAAAAAACGTTTTTGGTGTTTTTATTCACTGGATTCTGAGATGTTTTCTGAGCATTTTGGTGAAAACAAATGGAAAAATCCGCTGATTATTGAACATTATTAGCATATTTTTATCGCAAGTTTATCTATAAGAAACTTGCAAGTAAAGAACTTCGACAATGAACTCTTCTTCGTCGAAGTTCTTCACTTGCAAGTTTTCTCCAGGTTTTCCACGTGAACCAAATCATCTTCGAAATGCATGTAATTTCCACAATTTTGTGATATCGGGCGATTTTGACCACCATTTTATAAAAGTTTAGACTCATGGCCGATATCCAAAACAAAGATTAATCGCTAGATCGTCAAGTGGTGATGTGGTTGACCTTGTCATTCACAGTATCCATGTGAATTAAAAATGTTTGTGGTCAACCAGCTCAGCACTCGTCGATCTGTGGATCGCGGAGATCCGCCGATACATCTTCGTTTTGGAAATCTACCGTTAAGGAAAAGTTTGGTCTGTGGTGATTATGAGCCTTTTTAGAGAGCTCAATCTGGCTGCAACCCACCCGCCAATCATGACAGTCAAGAATTGACAGCCCGTATCTAAAGTCAATGGTGGAAACTGATTTCTATGATATTTTGACCTCTCTTGGACAAACAGTTAACACCATATATTCAGGTGATTTTTGGGGACCCCCACTCTCTTAATGAATGTTGTTCTGTTGTTCACTTTCATTTAGGAGTTATTGATGCCTCTGGGTTGGCATTTTCACACCACTTTCAAAAGTCGTTAAGAAAATTCTGCTGCAAATTTTCTGTCGATAGTTTTCGGGGGAAAAATTTCCATGTTTCTTAATCAAATTAACTTCCAATCATTTGCCACCATTTCGCTTTTTTAAACTGAAAAGTTTCTTCATCTTGCTCCCACACCACATTTCTTATGCTGTGTTCTTTTCCCATGCAATTTTTTCAAGCCGCTCTAGAATGAATAGGTGCATTGAATTTCTTGGAAAATGTCACCTGAGTGGAGTGGTTTTTGAACCATGGTTGTGTTGCATCTTGCCACGCTAAGTGGATCTGTTAATGGTCGAAGTCTAAAGTTAGTTCGTAACTTAAATCCTGGGAGTAATGCCGTTTTCACAAGGGCATCTTTTTTTATTGCCATCACCACCAAAGCTCGAAGACTGAAAATGCACCGACGTAATTGTTAACTGCCCAAAATCATTGAATCTATTGAATTCCAGAATTGCTTTGCCGCCCTCCGAGCGGTTATCCGTGGGCAAATCAGAGTTGTGCAGATTTGAAAAACAAAAGATTACACTTCAATGTTTGCAAGCATCCACCAAAAGTTGTTTGTTGTACTCTGTCAGCTTTATTACCATTTATCCCGACTCCGCTCCAAACTTTTTACTGTCATCGAAATATTTACAGCTCGGATTTTGCACATTTTCTTCTTTTGCATTTATTAAAATTTTATTTGAAACATTTTTGGATGTCTTCATTATTTCTGAACGAATGTGGAATCCCACTCGATGGCAGAAGAGACAGGGCAGCCCAATCAATGCACGGGCACCACGAATGGGAAACATAGTCAACAATAAAGTAACAAACTGGCCGCTAACCATTCGTAATAACTTGTAAATGGCGACGTTTCGCCCCCGTCTGTTTGAACTTTTGCTTGACAAAGACCCACGTTGACGGCGGCGAAACGTCACCATTTTAAAGTTATTACGATACGAACGGTTAGCGTCCAGTTTGTTTATTTATTGTTGACTAGGGCAGCCCAAAAATCTTTGGCCATAGAATTGCTGTTTTATCAGATTTTGTGATCTGAAACTTTTTGCAGCTCAAACCACAGATGTCAACGCTATATTCGGAAATTGTGGTCCTGAATAAAGTGGCGACATTCGTGGTTAGATCTAGAAAAATTATGAAATCACAAAATTTGATAATAATTGCAAGTTAAACTTTTGCCATGGCCAAATACTTTTGTGCTTGCTACATGCACATGTTGTTCGATGATAATTTATAATCCTCCGTGGCAAGAACCAGAATGAGTTTCAGATCGCACAATGTGATTAAACAACATACTTGCTTTTTTCCTATGTGCAAGAACTTTTGGGCTACCTGTATGTGCCTGCAAGGTGATATAAAAAATAGCAAACTCTTTCGTATCTCAATGTCGCTTGTCGACGTTTTCCTCTCCACAGCACTTGAATCTTGTTAACGTTCCAAAACCAACGCTCTCCCATCCTCGGAACTGTTCTGGAGGACAGGACAACAAAGACCACAATGGTCTCGGAACATGAATGAGATTGAAGTGCTGATGAGAGAAAAACGTTGAACAGGAGTTGTTCCAGAATGGGACCACAATGGTCTCGGAACCGAGTAACATTCAAGTGCTGTTGAGAAAAACATTGAATTTGGGTTGCTATGAGGATGGGACCACAATGGTCTGGGAACGTGAGTAATTGTGATGCTGTGAAGAGAAAAATGTCGAACTATAGTTGTTCTGCAGATGGGACCACAACGGTTTCGGAACGAGCAAGATTCAAGTTATCTTGGAAGAAAAACGTTGGATGTCTAGATTTGAATTGATTGAATGGCATTCAATCATTCCAAGAACATGGTCATCATCATTGCCCGCTCCATATTGTCATTTTGTTATGCCAGGATGGAGTAAAATCAAACACCTGTGAATTTATCACATTTGGGTTTCGTCCCCTCTGAGCATCTACAATTCGTGGAACTCAGTATGACCTGATTTCTTCCAGCAAAAATCGGTGACTGCAGAAACTCGCAGAAGTTGCCATTCAGTTGTTTGTGGGGTCTTCGTGGTTTTATTGTGGAGGTGAAATTTGATTGGCTTCAGTGCGACAGTATCTGGTTGAAAATTGAATCTTCACTCGCATTGACGGACCAGTTTGACTGACTCGAATGGCATCCCTGGAACTGCAGGTCGTTCTGTAGATATGTTCTGCATGGAGACAGGAAATCAACATGCAGAAAAGCCATGATGAAGTTTCCCTTTTCAATAGACAAGATATTTGAAAAAGATTGGGGGCTGTTCCGCTTGTTCGCAAAGAAAGTTGGTATAAACAAAACAAAAGTTGTGTAACCAAATACAGCGATTCGATGAACAATTTTGGAATGTTTTTACCAAGATCGCTCGTAACTGTCGCACACAGCGTACTGCCAGTGATTCACAATCCATTTTTGAAGATCTGAAAATCGGGATCAGATCACCTGCGCATGTCTTGGTCATTCCCTTCTTGATGCCACGGAAGCTGTGCTGTCAAATGAATTTTGTCTCATTGTACTCAAGACCAGCCCAAAAGAAACGCCTACTTTGTCTGCATGCAGTGGTCATCTCTGATTTCCCGATTGAAAGAATTTTCTCTAAACTGGGTAATGACCGGGCAACAAAAATCAGATGCCCAGAAACAAATACGCCAAATCGAACTTGTTCAGTAACAAATTGTGCTCCGTCTACGAAGTTCCCATAATACAATTTTGGGAACCTCGGGTTGATTGTGGAGTTGGAACTGGTTGAATGTGTTCCGATCCCCTCCCCCTTTCCTGATGTGGGCTGGGCTCCCAAAAATGCCAAGTTGAATGGATGGAAATCCCAATTGGGCTGTTTTTCAGCTTCATCTGATTCCAGTGTTTTGTTTGCCAAGCGACTGAAATGTGTTTTCCTTGCATGGTCGTCAATCAACAACAGCCGAATGTGACCGCCCAAGATCATTCGAGAAAAAACATTTCAGCCAAAATTTCAGGCAACCAAAACAGTGAAATCGATATTCATCATCTCTCCTGTTCTGTCACAAGATCCTAGCATGCAACTACAATACTCCTATTCCAAGATATCGCATGGACCAGGGAGTGAGAATATCTTATACTGCCTGTCCCGCGGATAGTCATTAACCATAGTGTCCATTCAGCCATGGTGAATAGACGAAGTGCATTGGGAATATGAGAAAAAAGGATTTAGGCGTGACCCACAGATAGGGCACGTGCATTTTTTAGTTTATTTTAATTGATGTTTTGAGAGCTTGTCGGTGTTCGTGAATGTCCGTAGCTTGCTGACTAAACTTTTCCCTCAATTCTAATTGCAAGTCACATTTTGGGCAAGGTCAAGTCAAGTCACGAACACTTTTCGCCATTTCTTCTCTCTTTCAAGCTCTGTTGTTGCGAGGCCCCATTTTGTGGTCCATCCCCAAATCCCATAAATTCTCTGAAACCCAATTCCCCTAAAATGTTTCTTTTAAAATGAATAAGCACCTTCATGTGACCCAATTTCCCAAAATTGTATTTTTTTATGAATTAGCACCTGCACCTGACCCAATTCCCATAAATCAGTGCAAACCGGTTTATAGGATTTCAAATTGATGGGTCGGTAAAAGGTGGTTCGAAGCAAATTGGACCCCTGAATGTTTTGTGTTCAGCACACTCGTATGTGCAAAAAAGGGAGTTGTTCGATCACAAACTGTGTTTAGTGGGTCGCCCTTAGACACCCGAAGGTATATTTCGTGGTTTTGGGGGCATACCGGAAGAAGAGGGGGAAGGACCAAATTTTGTCTCGGAATATTTTGTTTTCCTTTGTTCTCAGGAACTCACATACAAAAATTGGACATGTCCGATGACACGGGATTTATGCTCCATGGGCCCATTTTGGGGAGTCATGTCTGGAGAACGGGTGGTCGGACCACAATTTGACACAGAACGAGCTCAATTCGTGAGCATGAGGAAACACCGGTCTGAGTTTGTCGGAGTATTTTTGGAACACCCTGTTTTGCAGAATTCACCAATGTGGGGTGCATTCCGACACATTTTGGAGCTGGTGATAGCTGGATTTTTGCACAGTGACATGGAATATGATTCATCATTTGAATTTCGTTATCATGAGTTGACAGCCATTCGGCATGCATACGGCCGGTTCCTCAGTTTCAACATGTTGCACATCTTGAATGTTATTGTTTATGATTGCAGAACATGATTATATCGAAAGCTAAACTGTTTGCTTTCGACGTTATAATCATACTTCACGCCATAAAGATCCAACAATCAGTTCCAGTAATTGACAGTTTCAGACCTCTTTGTTGACCACATGCTATTTTGCATGGAAAGAAGGTGCTGCCTTACCCCACTCGTGCAGGTTTGATGCCATGCTTGCGGGGATGACTTGTAGCCACAGCAGCCCAGCAGTAGAGGTTACTCCACTCCACTTCAACTTTTTTCCATGAGGCAAAAGGATATTTTTTCTGCCCGATATAACAGATCATTCTGCTGGCAGGAACTTTTCCTGGAAGTGCCTCAAACAAAAAATGGGGCACTTTTGCCACAGCTTGACACGCTTTTGCACCAGTTTGACCCAGTGCCTCAAATTTGAAGTGTCAACTTTTGCCCCAATTTGACCCAGTGCCTCACATTTGAACTGCCAACTGGGTCAACTTTTGCCCCAGTTTGACCCAAAGTGCCTCAAACTGGGGCACTTTTGTCCGAAACTGCGCGGAAGGAAACTTTCGCTGGGATCATGGGTTCAAATTTCGCCTCTGGACCTTTGATAAAGATGAAGACAGTGGTAAATTTTCATTTTTGGGAAGGACCATTACCGAGTGAAACTCCCTTCCAAGGGACATGTTATCCCCTTTTTGTAGCCACATTTCAATCCAGGCTGGGGTTTGCCTGCGCCTAGTGCTTTGTTCCCTTCACCTGTTTTCTTGTCTGTGATAAAAACCCTTTTTCCTTAATGTTTTATCCTTGTTTTTATTTTTCCAATGTTTTATCATCATTTGTAGGCCTGTATTCTTCTTCTTCTTCTTTGGGTCTTATGGACAGATAGCCTAAGGCTGGTGGTCCGACCGTTTATGTTTTTTTTTTTTTTTTTTTTTTTTGTGTCGTCAGCCATGGTCCCGGCGAGGTCCTGGCAAATGTCACCTGAGAGTAGCTGCTCCAGCACCCACCGCTCCAGGCACCCAATCAAGGGTCCCGGCGAGGTACCGGCATACTCCCGAGGGCAACTGCAACAGCACCCACCGCTCCAGGTCCCAAGACCTCAGTCACAACTGCCGATACTGCCGGTATTATGGCACAGCCAACCCGCAGGAACCGACGTCGAGTATCGGCGGTGATACCAAGTGGCTTCTGTGTTCATGTAACCTGCCAGGCCTCTGTCTTGGACCTGGAGCTAGATGTTCTTTAACGTGCGCAGTGTGATGCTACACACGGGACCTCCTTCTTAAAGTCCAAAAGCCGTTATCCTGGCTTTCACATTTCTTGGGAAAAATTACTGAAACTGCGATAGGCAGAGTGTTGGGAGAATCAATGCTGGCAGTGCATACACTGTCTAATCATGATGAAATTTTGCATGAAGGCGAAGGAAGCAACAAAGAAACTAGTGACAGAAGCCGTTTTCTCATTTTCTTGTCAAGTTTTGTTTTTTCGATCTCTAAACTGGACTGTGCCGGAAAAGCGCTATTAAATGCAGCTTTTGGCAATAAAAGCCTCTGCAGCTCCAACAGCAAGCATGAAATGCAAAATCTGGCTCTGTCACTAGTTTCGGCATGAAATTTTACATAGTGATGCCAATTTTCAACATTCTAGAGTGAAAACCCACTGAGATACGTCAATTCTCGTGAATGCAATTTTCGGAAAACAATGTTTTCAGAGAATCTCAGAAATAAGCAGGTATCGTTTTCAGGTTTTTTGTTGTTTCAAGTACCGCTAAATGTTCCGCCAATGCGAAATGCCGCTGTAGCTTGAAAACCACAGAAAATATGAAAAAATATGCAGATGTACGTAGGCTGTTCAAAAACAAGTGAGACTTTTGTGATAATTCTCCCTATTCTTCATCCATCTCATTCGTTTGGTGATTTTGTATAAAATTGCCTTCTTCTGCACTGACTCACTTAATTATACAATTATGCTGGCCGGTAAACCGATGGTACAGGGTGTTTTATCAGGATGGTTTGAAATATCTGCCGCTTCCCTTGAATGCAGATCAGCGGAGAGAAAACACTTGCTTTTCACATGCTTGGCCACTTTTGCAGAAAAGGAAAAACCATATTGTGTGCTAGTGAGGTTGAACATTAAATGCAGTGCGCATCCAATGCCTTTCCTGGCCAGATTTTCGTCCTGAATCGCATCTTTTGTCGTTCAGCAAAAACCGGTGTTGGGAACCTCTCTTAAAAACCAGGATCTTTTTCCAGAAATCTCTCCAAATTCCAAGAAATGTCTCCAAATTCCATGAGATTTCTCGCCATTGATGCTTTTTGATGCAGCCCAAGACTCCTGGCTCCCATATAAGGCTCTGCACTGTTCAATAACTGTTCCAGCAATCAATGGAATGCCCTCTGCTTAATTAATGTTGTTGGCAATTTGGGTTCACTTTTCTGAAAAAACTGCTCTTTTTTTCATCGGTATCAGAAAAATCAGAGAAAACATCGGCGGAGAAAGAGCAGAATCTCCCCCAACACAATGAACAGGAAATTATCAATTTTTCCTGGAGAGCTGCAGAAAAAACGACGACTTACTTTCGTATAATATTACAAAAACAAGGAAATTTCCGGCATTTCAATTCAAGAGATAATTTTCAAATGCATCCAAGATCCACAAGGCTGGAGCATTTCTTGTGATATTTGACCAGAGTACCACGCAACAACCATTTTCTGAATGTGGGACAAAAGAAATCTCGAGGGTGGCAAGGGAAGGTCACAATGACATCAGTCTCACTTGTTTTTGAACAGCCCTCGCAGAATGAAAAAATGAAGAGCATGACGTGCTCTATATAAAGTAACATAGAAAAAAAAACAAAAAATTTCGAATCAAAATTTTCCATAGGTCCCCCTCAATTGTATGGACACCTGAGATTTCGAATGTTTTGTTTCGATTGGAGGAAACTCCCAAGAATTGAAATTGAACATTTTGATATCATTGAGTGGTGTTGTTCTTCAACCGAAAAGGCATTTTGTGAAGATCTTTGAACTCAGGCGGAATCTCAGAGGCGCAATGCGCCGACTGGTCGTGGTGACCCACCAAGGAGAGTGAGCGGAGGGCACCGAAAATGGACGAAAAATTAAATCATCGCGGATATTTTTTAGTTTAGAGGTTTTTTGAAACACTGTGGGGATCGGGGGACTGGGACAGAACGGACTGAGGCAGAAGTGGACAAAGGCAGAGTTTCGGCTTGGAGGGAGATGGATTGTAACCTGTCCCAACCAAACACGGGGAAATGAAAAAATCGGCCTCAAAAATGAAAAAAAAAATCCCACAGTCCGTTCCATCCGTCACTGGACCTGGCGCAGTTCCAAAGCTGTGAGGATGGGCTGGTCATATGGTTTGGTTGGCTTGAAATTGAAATTGCGAAAGAAACCGCAATTCACGCAAACTTGGCCCTCGTTCCTCGTGGCGTGTTTGAAAAACATCCACAACGAACGAAGTATTCAATCAGTTCCGATGCCATTGCCGATGTGAGCGCGAACGCAAAGGTCCAATCCCAATCCATACGCTTGCATCCATGAAAAAACGTGCGAATCCCTGAAGCATTTCCAATTAAAAACGTTGGTGATCCCTGCCAGTTATGTAAATGCGAATGTAAACAAACTGTGACGTCAGATCAAAACAGAGCGCAAGTGTGAGGTTGTAAAGGAGAGGGGCGCAAAAGAGAAACAGACGGAAGGAAGACATGGGAGATGAGAGGCGGGACATTCTGCTGATGCACGAGCTGGAGCTGAATTTTGGTTTCATTTTCGTGATCGTGGTGTCTCGACTGCTGTGTGCTGCGTCTGCAATGAGAAGCGTCGTCGGTTGTTGCCTTCGTTCTTCGTTGACGTTCTCGTTTTCCGTCAGTTTTCTTGAGCCGTTTTCAGCGAGATGAAAGGTTGTGTTTGTTGTCCTCCAAAGGAAAAAGATGGCGGATGTGGATGTTTTGCTGGAATGTGCGGATAAACCTGGTGCTTGTGCTGCCAGACAAAGTGCATCTGTGCAGGGAAACAGCAGAAAGCGACTTCAAAGCAGTTTGAAAAAACAATCTGCTTCTGTTGCTTTGTTCAAAGTGAAAGACAACGAATGTGGTCGGTTGTTCGCTGCTTCCGGTCGTTGCAGCTCGGAAGAAGATCTGGCAACGACATGTGGCCTTGAGGATGGAAATTTGGTTTTAGTGCCGGATTTCAAAACCGGATATGGTCCCAGGAGCCGGAAACGGCGGAAATCGGACCGATGCGATGGTTCAGAAAGTTCAGACAGGTAAGCAGTCATTTTTAAGATTGTTGATCAAACATGGACTGGCAAAACGCAGGGAAACATGTGACAGGTTTAAACCAACATGTAGGGCCCACCAAGCCTACCTAACAAAACGAAAATGTTGTAGGAACCTACAGGTTCCACAGCCTGGACCCGGTTCCATTTTTGTTCATGAAACGGTGGGCGGCAGTCCCTAAATTTGGATGCCAACGTGGACACCTCAATACCCCTTTGACACTCTTTGATGCGTCAAATCCAACTGAACCTGACCTTCCCAACCAACCTATTCATACGCATCTTTCCTTTCCTGACGTCTCCCATCCAAACCTTACATGCCTTGGGAGGCATCCAGGTGTCCGCAGGTAACTCCCCATTTTTGGGAATGACAAGTGTTTGGCCGACACCACACTTGCTTTTGGTTTGGGCTTTCAACCCATTTTCTACAGAAAAAGCAGTGACCACTGCCATGTAGTCATTGACAAAGTGCATTCATGAATACACTGCGAATGAAGTTTGCTGAGTTTCAGCATTTTTCAGAAATTAAAACTTTCATCCAAAATGGAAACTTCCTGGAGATTTTGCTGACGTTCCAAAAGATGCCTGCCTGTCTGAATTATTTGAGCGACTGACCTTGGAAACGATGTTTGGAAACAAAACAAGAGAAGAGGAAATTTGTCTGTCCTAGTTCCTTTCTCCGTTTTTACGGAATCGGTCAAATGGAAAATGAAAATGGCAGGCCCAATATGCAGGGACGGTATTCAATGGCTGAATTTGATTTTTGTTTAACAAACGCGACCAGACAGACAGCCATTTCACTTGCTGAAGTGGCGTGCCGCGTGACCAATGGATGCCTAGATGGCAAATGACAAAAATATGTCTGGGGGTCTGGTTGTTGACCATAAGATGTGGTGGTCTCAGTGGATCCAGAACAATGCACATGGCTCCAATCCAAGATTGATCTAAACATCAACAAGTCAGGAGGTAGGTACAGTTCTGGGTTTAAAGTGCCACAGGAGGACCTACCTACGTCAGGAGGTCCTCATTTAGGAGGTCCTACCTCCTTCAGAAGTCCAACAGGTGAGGCAAGTTTGAAAATCACAAAAACATGAGCAGATAGATGACTTGTACTTCGAAGTGGAAGTTGTCCCTACCTCCAAGACCATCGTTCATCAAATGAACGTTTTTTAAAGGGAAGGCCACTGGAAACATGGCTGTTTTGATGAGGCATGAAGGTGGGAAAAGGTAAATGATTTTGCAAGGCTTAGATTATTTTTGGAACATTCCAATGGAAAATGCTTGAAGTCAGATTATCCTATCCACTGTCCATCACCCACTGCTGTCTCGAGTGCAAATTTCGTGTTTCTGTTGTTTGACAGGACATTATTGGTGGGCTAAATTTCCCTTTCTTCAACGGCTGTCACCCAGTAGGTGAGGCCTGAGCTTGTGGTTCTGCACAAAGCCCGCAACAATGGTTATGTTGGGCCACCCTGTGGAAAGTCTTTTTTCGTAGGCCCAAAATGAATTGCTCAAGCAAAGCCGCACATCCCATGATGTGACCTTGTGTTCATGTTCAAAGATGAGTGCTGCATGTGAACCGTCTGTTCATGATTCTTCCACTATAACCTAAGCCAAAACGCTTTAAACCTGTTTAAAGCGTTTTGCCTAAGCTTTGATAAAGTCAGCAGTCCATGATAACAGATGGATTTCTGTATTTCAGGCCAGAAAGCGATAACGTGGGCCAACTGACAAAGAACTTTTATCCGTGCTGTGGGTGGTGGTTCACGGTTATGGGAGTTGAAGAACCGGAGATTACAACTGCCGATTTCAGGCTTTGAATGTTGAGTTTAATGCCCTGTTTATTATCCCATCCCCAAACCATGTCTGCGTCTTGGAATGTGTGAATGCAATCTGCTTCACAAAAATCTCCCACCGCTTTGCTTCCCTTCGATAACCAATTTGTTGGACATTTTTTTGGGACTCAGGAATCTCTAGGGACCAACCAATGTTCAGGAACGAGTTCAGTTTGGGTCATTGGAGAAATGGGGCAGGCGTGGCGTGGCGTAAATTATGTCCTTTTTCAGAGAAAATTGCGATCCTCTGTGAAAGAAAGAAGCTGATTGTGAGTTTGTTCATTGCCTTCTCCATTGTATTTGCTTCGCATGCATGTAGTTTGTGTGCATGCTTCTTTGGAGGTCCACCGTCCTCCCTCACCATTGGTTTTTCGGTCATCCTGGCAGTCAACAAGACACAAATAACAGGCCCACCCATATTGTGCACACGGTTTTTTAGTTGGGCAATATTTTTCTGAAACAGCCTGTATGGTTGGGTGCATTCAGCGGAGAACAGGTAGAAACCCTCATGAGTTGGTATTGTCCTTATCCCTGAGTTTCATCAAGAAGCACCGAATATTGTTTCACGCGCTTGTCAAATAACCATGAAGCATTGGTCAGAATTGCTTTTCAGTTACTTTTCCAATCGACGTGATTTGGTGTTTTCAAGACGCGCGAAGTTGCCACAGGCATTCCACAATCGAAGTGATCACCCATGTGGCAAAGTCGCCTGCGTTCTGATCCAAATAGGTCGCTCTCTGTCGTTCTGGCTGGCAGGTTTTGATCGTTTCCTCGGAATCACATCAGTGACGGGAATTTGCAGGAATCTTCAAAGACGAAAAATTTTATCACCCGGGAGGATTTTTTCGTCGGAACGGGACCGGTGTCATTATTTGAAAACATTTGAGGCAATTTGCAAAAACATTTTGGGCAATCTGCAATGACTTCATAGGCTAATTATTTGCAAACAGAAAGATCTCACAACCTGTTCTATTGAAATTATTGCACGAAAATTATTATTCTGTGACAGCAGGTTGAAATATTCTTTGAGTTTGCCACCAAAAGTTTGCCACCAAAAGAATTTTTGTGAGTTTAAAAAACTCACAAAAATTCTGCATACCTCGATGTTCCTTTTTCGGCTTCAGTTCACAATTCCTGACCACATCCACATGCATGTGGACTTCACAATTTGTCATTCTTGCTCGCATAAGCAAAATTAGGTCAGATTAGTTTTGGATAGGATCGAGTTCTGAGTAAGGTAAAAGGAATGTTGATTGTTGGGGATTAAGGAAAGTTCAAGTTCGCTATGTGCAATCACAGAAACAAAAATGACTCCCTTTACGCAGGCACCTGCATTGGATCATTGAAGTCATTGTTGTTTCTGAGACTGTGCACAGGTGTCACTGCTGTTCGCCAGTTCTTATATGAGAACTGGCGAAGAGTATCGTGACACCTCACCTGCCAACGGTCAGAAACAATAATGACTCCCATGATCCAATGACACTTGTATAAAGGGAGTCATAATAATTGTTTTTGTTATTGTAAGTACCCATTCAAAGTGACACCATTTTTCTGATGCGAATGCGTGCCCAATGTTTTTTTATTTTTCATTCGGTGTCCACAGTAAGTACCTACTTGATTTAACATGTTAGGAATTTAACATGTTAGGCAAACATTTAACATACCTAATGTTCAGGCAAACATTTAACGCAAACATGAAAGACAATCAGGCAGGAAAGTTGGTACCAAGTTACCGGGATGCCAAATACATTCTGGCACTCTGTCAGAGGACAGTTTTTGTTTGGAGTTGACACCTCAACTTCGAAAAGGGGTCCAAAAACTCCACTGCCAACTTCTCTCCAAAGCGGCATACTCGTAAGTTGGCAGTGGATTTTTGGAACCCTTTTCAGGGACATGGGATAGGTAGATCGCAAAGAAGTATTTGTGTGCCAAATTTAAGCTGAATCAGAAAAATATCCCCTACAAACATTTAACCCTGAAAAAACAGACTCAAAAGTTTGTCGCTTTCGATCGACTGCGATGGATAAACGGTTTTGAATTTGGCAGGAACTTCAAGATCCTTTTTCATCGTACAGAGTTCAACCCAGACCTAAGGGTTTCAGTGCGTCGAATTCTTGCAACACAAATCTGTGCATTGAATTTTGTTTCCTGTGGTGGACAGTCTTTCAACAAAGTTTCGTGTCAATTGGCAGTCGCGTGGTCAAGAAGGCCGCTGTTTTGCATCAAGCAGGCCAATGCTGACTTTGACGACTTTGTGTCAAGCTCAAGCAGGCAAATGCTGACTGTGTCAAGCATGCCAATGCTGACTTTGTATCAAGCAGGCCAATGCTGTCTTTGCATCAAGCAGGCCAATGCCTGACTTCGACGACTTTGTATCAAGCTCAAGCAGGCAAATGCTGACTTTGTGTCAAGCATGCCAATGCTGGCTTTGTATCAAGCAGGCCAATGCTGTCTTTGTATCAAGCAGGCCAATGCTGACTTTGGATGTATCAAGCAGGCCAATGCTGACATGCCAGCAGCGCATACCTCGTGGCTTGCACCGGTTACCATCAGAACACCGAAGTTAAGCAACGTTGGGCCTGGGTGATGCTTGGATGGGAGACCACCCTTGTACCCCAGTTTGTGCTGCTGGAAGGGGGCTTAGTGGCCAAGTCCCTCGTCTCCTTCGGATGAGACGTTAAGCAGGAGGTCCCGTGTCAGCAGCATCACACTGTGCACGTTAAAGAACACCTAGCTCCAAGTCCAAGATAGTGGCTTGGCCGAGGTATTTAATGTAGATTTAATGCTATGGTATTTAATGTAGATTTAATGCTACATTAAATACCTCGGGCTTGGCAGGTTACACAACAGAGAAGCCACATCTCACAAGTCACGAATCACTGCTCTGCAGAGCATGACTCTCTCCGGGAAAACCTGCGGGTTGGCGTGTATACGCCGTAAAACTGGTCCGAGTCGTTTCAGTTGAATGCAGAGCAGAAATGGGCTACGATTATGGGGCATAGTTCTCCTTGCGAGCCCAAGGTGTGTGCAACAAGGTAAATGGTCGGACCACCAGCCGAATGGCTATCAGTAAATGGTCGGACCACCAGCCGAATGGCTATCAGTAAATGGTCGGACCACCAGCCGAATGGCTATCAGTCCATATGACTCCACGATTATGATGATGATGATGACTTTGTATCAAGCAGGCAAATGCTGACTTTGTATCAAGCATACCAATGCTGGCTTTGCATCAGGCAAACCAATGCTGGATTTGTATCAAGCAGGTCAATGCTGGCTTTATATCAAACAGGCCAATGCTGACTTTGTATCAAGCAGGCAGTGTTGACTTTGTATCAAGCAGGCCAATGCTGGCTTGATATCAAACGCCAATGTTGGCTTTGTATCAAGCAGGCCAATGCTGGCTTTGGATCAAGCGGTCAATGCTGGCTTTGTGTCAAGCAGGCCAAAGCTGGCCGCGTGAGAGATTTCTTCTTGTTCCACTTTTCCGCGAATATGACTTCACACACTCTCCGATTTCTTCATGTCAGTCGGCCATTTTTCAGCTGAGCTTTGCAAACCCTAAATAATTCTCGCTCTTCTGGAACCCTCTTTGCCAGACAGACCCCTCCAAAACAACCCAATGCACACAGTTATTACGGCTATTTAATCTTGAAACTATTGTATGCATTCACAAAGGGCGCTTTACTGGGACTCCGTGCTGGCAGGCTGGCTGCGAATAGTGATGTGATGTTTGTCATAATTGACAATGCTTGCTGCTGCTGCATGCTTTGAACAGAGCAAACCGAGCTTTCGTCCTGACGGATGCTGATCTAATAAAAGGCACCCTCTTTTTCGAATTGAATTTGTTGAATGCGCCTTCAGTGCTGAACAGGGCAAATCTAATGCAACACCGCCCATTCCTCCCTGCCTTGCCCTGCCCTGCTCTGTCCCTCACGGATGTGCGCAAAATCCAATAACTTGTTGCTCCTCTTTGGTGGACTTGTCCTGGAAACTTACTTAACTGGGTTTCTCTTTCTTTCATCCTTGTGCCCTGGTCGCACCCAGCGGCTCCCGAAAAACTTAAAGCATTTTCAGCGGTTTCGAAACTGAAATTTCGAGTGTATTTTGGTTGCAAAATACGTATTCTCGAGGCAGAATTTTCCAAGGCGACACGAAGGCACATGGCAGGGAATTTCTAGGCAGGAGAGGCAGTCCCCCAGTGCACCCCCAGGAAATGACGCTCCTGTGTCTTTTGCGCTTGCAATTATCGGTTCGGTGTCTGCTCTGTGATTGAGAAGCACTTGTCAGTGTCTGTGTCTGTTGAGTGTCTGTCTGTTGAAAATCAAAGTCTGCTGCCATCTGTGTTTTTGTTCGATCGACTCGTTTTCGTTTGATGAACTCCCAGTGATCGAACTCAACAAAAGGGGCTCAGCAGGTTCACCCTGTACTGCCCTTCTGCGCAGTGCAAACCCTTCAGCTTCAGCAAACCCCGAATTTTGCAGATCAGGCACGCACACCGATGCACTCCCCCACCCCCACTCACACTCACATTGGCTGCTAAGCAGCATGCAGTGCACCATGAGACGAGTGATCGCGGTTGATTTGATTTCAATAGATAATAGGTAGAGCTTCAGTATCCTATCCCATTGCCTTCTAGTTGCAGGCAGTGCTATTCTGTCGGCCCAGGCCAGAAAGCCTGTTCGTTGCTACTTGCAAGTGCATGGTGAAGCCATATAGGCCATAGGTTTATTGTCGTATACCATACCCACTGACACTGTGCTATTTTATTTGCCTTGTTTAGCACTACATTCTTCTCCTGCCCAGCGCTGCAAATGTAGTCCCCGCAGGGTGGGCCTATCTTTGTCCCTTACGTATAAACATTCTAAAGTTCTTTGCGTCCCCAGTCCAATTATTGGTGCTTGGTTTAAGCATGCAGGGTATTTTGAAATGGTTAGGCTATTCTTCGTGGCTTTGTTTATCTGTTTCCCTCCAGTCTGAAAAACCAATTAGATGGATCATCCAAGCCACACGATACTGTGCTGGACGGATGCAGAGGAGATATTTCACAGGTTCATGGGCTTCTTCATGATGTAGGATATGTTCAGGAGCCAAATCCCCTCGTGTGTCGGTTTTGGCAGGCACCTCATCCAGCACTTCCCTTCGCCATCCATTTGCGAGGTTTCACGACGAAGAAATGCGGCGCAGGGTCGTGCGGGTCAGTGGATTCTCCAAAGTGTGGGCGCTCGCATCATGTCAATTGGCTCTTTGGGAAACCTGAACGGTCTTCCTGCGGAACCTTTGCCCTCATGACATATTCCATTTTTGATTCAGTTCTTTGCGGTGGGCAACAACACATGGTGCGGAAAGTGAAAAAGTCCTGTCAATCAGAATTCATTTGTCAATCTTTCGAAAAATAGAAGTAGGTAGGCCTACCGAAAAATACGTATCGTTAGGTACTGTATTGAATTGAATTGGATTGCATTTAGTGGGTTTCCCCATACCTAATCATACAAACACAACAAGGAAAGAGAAATGAAGCTGGAAAAAATGCTGCGGTTCCGGTTTTGGGGGAGTACCTATTTTTTCTTTTCGGTTCATTTGGCAGTGGCGAGACACGAAAATGTCCCTGCAAACATGCTGCAAAGTTGGCCCTCTGGGATGGTGTCGTGGAAGTCTTTCAAATTTCCAGGAATCTCGATTTCTTTTCAGTTTTCATGAAAATTCACACTTTTTCGGGCAAGAACCAACTCTGCCCGTACTTATCCAAAAATTTAAAAATTTAAAAAATTTAAAATTTAAAAAATATCCAAAAATTCACCAATTTTTGTTTTCAACTTCATGCGCAATGGATTCCGTGACTAACTTTCAGAAATGTGCTTTTAATCTGAAAGAATTCAATATTTTTTGTTAGATTTCAGGAACAGTAGAGGCCTTGTGAAGACATTTATGAACATATCAAGTGGGTCGCAAAGGTGTAATTTTGAGACGCAGGTTTGGTTGGCTGGATGGCCCTGTAGATGTTTTATACCTTGCAATTTGATCCTTTTTGAGTCTTCTGAGCGATATACCTTCCTTTTCAAATCTGATAGGATATCTGATATGCTTTTGTGGCCTATCTTTTCTGTCCCCCCTTTAAAGGGATGATTACTGTGCTGTTGGTTTTCTTTCTTTCTTTTTCTTTCTTTTCTCGCGTGTTGACCAGCAAAGGAAATGTTTTTCCCTTCCCTTATCCTTCCGGAGGAGCGGCTCTATATTGGATTGCCGATTGATTGCGTTGCGTGATACGGACCTTCCATCCCTGCGTCAGCCAATGCATGAAGATTGCTGTGGTTTCAATTTTATTTACAATTCGGGCAAATACCTAATTAAAAGTAGGTTCAAATGCCGCTGAGGTCGCATTGGGTATTGACGAAGATTGGCTTCATCAACACAGGATTGGCCATCAAATTGAATCTGGCAATCCAAGTTTTGGTTCGAAGCTTATAAAAAGGGCCCGGTTTCTGATCACATTTTGTGATAATTTTTCCGGAATTTTTCTGGGATATACGACAAGAGGGAGTGACCCTCAATTTCTAAATAATTCAGGATTCTGAAATTTCGGGTGTGCCCTACCCAATTCAGGGTCGTAGGTACCCGGCCGATTTCGGAACACAATATGAGAAAACTTCTGTGTAGCCATCATGGAACCCAGCGGTCAGCAAACGAAAACAAAAATGGCGATGTCCAAAGCGCATGAAAGTGTTTTGATCAAATTCCTCCAAGCGTTCCCATCTGATGCACTGCGAATTTTTGGTAACACGAGCAAACAAAAGTTGAACCAGTCAACAGTGTGCTGAGTAACGGAATTGCAAAATCGCGGAACTTCTCGCATTTGCAGGGCATAATTCGGCAGAACATGATCCCAATGATCATGTTTTGCGCAAATAAAAACATTCCTGTAATTTACACTCGTTTGTCTCTGCGAGCCAAGGCCAACAACATCAGAACATTTGGCGTCGGGAACGTTGCAAGAGAAATTTGGTTTATCATCATCCAATATGTTTCGACGCCGTTTTTCGGCAATATGAACACCTGGGACCTCACCAGCAAAACGTTTTTTTGATCAATTGGGTGATTCAGTGATTTCACCAGGTTCCTCTCATGCCGAATCCTGACCTGTGAAGTTCTACTTTTGTTGATCCATTGTTCGAACACCTACCTTCGAGCCTACATACTCGTACCTACTGGATATCATGAAACCAGACCTGCGACTGTGCCGACTGCCGTCTCGATGGGTCTCAACTGGGGAGTGGGAAAGTGTCTTGACTTGCGGCCCAGGAGGTATTTTTTTAGCAGGGTGTTCTTTGTTCCGCTGGCCGTTTTCACCAACAAAGAGCCCGAATTTGTCCCTTCAATGGCAGCTAATACAATGCTGTCGGTGTAGGCAATCTAGACAGTTATTAATCTTGCTTTCCATTCAAGATATTGCCATTTTGAGCGTTCCTCCCATCAAAATTGTCGTGATTTTTTCATTCGCTAAACATTTTTCCAGATCATTCGTGTTTCCCGCGGCTGCGATCATCTTACCTACAGGACAGGATTGAGAATCCATTGCGTTTCTTGTTCCCTTCTTCACCCCATCGAGTGTCGCTGTTTCGCTGGGAAAAAATTTAGGGTGCAGTGAAGTTTGGTCCTGGGAAGAATGGGCGTCGCAGAACCCATGCCCTTGGGAGAAGTGTGCGCTTGCGGGGCCAAGCTTCGTTGCTCGAGAAATGCAAAAAAAAAAAACTGGTAAAGGGGATTTTTTGGGTGTTTGACCACCCCTCCTTCATGGCCATGGAAGTCCACAATCCTCGTCCAATCCACAATCCTTGACAGGCAAGACCACACAATCCTTGCCCTTGTAACTTTTTCTTGAAAGTGTTCACTTCACCTAGGTTGGAAGCGGAGGATATAATCCTTTGCTGCAACACGCCATCATCATCCATCGACCGTTCCGTTTTGCTTTCAAACAAAGGCAAACGACTGGTTTTTTTTTTTGGTTTTGT
>JASGXE010005031.1:0-40622 GCA_030068105.1 Sinentomon sp. SZTP_YWyxl | reverse complement strand
GTATTTTCTGTGGGCACCGCGGTGCGATGCCCCAGAAGGTCAAATTTCTCCTGAACAAAGCAACAGTTTTTGATGCGGTTCACTATGGTGCAAAGCTGAAAAATGAGCGCTTCCACATATGTAAAATGATCCCAACTTTTCGTCGGGTAAAAACTCTTAAACCATCTGAGTAATAAAAGTGCTCAAATTTCGGTGTTGTAAAATTCGGGTTCCTGCCAGGTATTTTCAAAGCTTGCGCAATTTTTTCCGTTACAACATGGTTACGACCTGCAGAAGAGTTGTAGAGGAAGCCTTCTAGTTTCCAAAAATACCAAAATCGTTGAATTTGAACACCATTTGGCAATTTTTGGAAACTAGAAGGCTTCCTCTACAACCCTTCCGCAGGTCGTAACCATGTTGTAACGGAAAAAATTGCGCAATCTTTGAAAATACCTGGCAGAAACCCGGAATTTTATAACACCGAAATTTGAGCACTTTTGTTCCTCAAATGGTTTGAGAGTTTCTGGATCGGTGGAGAGATGTGGTCCTGATTTTACCCGCAATTGCGGGTGAAATGCAAAATCAGATGGAAAAATACATGGCAGCTCTTTTACCCGCAACTTTACCCAGACCAGATCTCTCCGACGAAAAAAGTGAAGAAAATCTCCTTTGGTGAGCAAAAGTCCAGATTTGTCCCCTTTCCAAAAACCAAACCCGAAGAAAATCGCTTCAGAACTTCTCCAGATATTGCTTTGATTGTGGACTCAGGCCACCAGCGAGTCCCATATGCGTTTCGAGTTTCACGCAGCGCTTTTGCCCGAGAGCAGTGTGGCGGCGGATCGCTCTGTTGGCTTCAACGCGCAGAGAGCATCATCATTCTATCGTATCTATTTCCTTGGTTTGAAACCGGTGGGCTCCGCTCATTGCGTCGAAAACGCACAACAGCACGGCAAGACCTGTAAAATCGCCGACCACTCAGGCGAACAATGACACTTACCGCACACAGGTGGCTGCGGCCTTCTCGAGCAGCTCCCAAGAAAGCGCAAAAAGCAAAGA
Source organism: Sinentomon sp. SZTP_YWyxl (assembly GCA_030068105.1). Taxonomy (NCBI): domain Eukaryota; kingdom Metazoa; phylum Arthropoda; class Protura; order Sinentomata; family Sinentomidae; genus Sinentomon; species Sinentomon sp. SZTP_YWyxl. The sequence goes on along the minus strand of JASGXE010005031.1, from coordinate 39,587 downwards.
GTTTTTGACTCGCAATGACGCAGTGATCTACTTCAATCAAACATCCGTACAGTTGTTCATGCCAAAAGCCCAATCGATTCATTCCCAGATTCGAAAAGCGTTGGAGGCTCAACGCTTCGCCATATGCAACAGTCGAGGGTGGAAAACAAACAACTTCAGGCCTGGAACTGAAACAGGTGCAGCGCTGCAATGAGTTGTGGACGTAGCTTTCGCACTCATTCGAAATGCGAAATTCGTAGCAGCTGCATATTTGTGTTTGTTTATCTGAAGAGTTAAATCGTGCGGCAGCTGAATACGGGGAAGCTCATTGACTTTAAATCACCATTGCGCACAGACAGCAAATCAATTTTGTTCGCATTCGATTGACTCGTTTTGAAATTTGCGGTTAGAATGGAGCTACATTGCTCGTCGCACCAGCCGGAAGCACCAGGGAAAGAAAGACGCGCAATGCAAAAACTGGACGACGTCCTGGAAGGCGGTCCATTGAAGGTCCCCGGGAAAAAGGAACTGAAAAAATTGTCTGGGAGCAGAACATATTTCAGCTATACAGTCGCAAAAACAACAACGACTCCCTAACAGAGATGGGACCCTATACATCCGTATGCAAAATTCATTTGCATTTATGAATGCAAATGATTTACGCAATGATTGACATTTTGATCATCAAGCAACACGTCTGAGGCCACGTTTATTCGTTCTGAACGACAAGTGACGATTTAACGGGCGACAGCTGCATCAGTTTTTGGAAAATTGGGTCCATCTTCGGGAATGCGCCACTCTTTGTACTCATTCTCCAAACTAAAACATGCACCTGGGTCCACTTTTTCTCCAGACGAAATCATACACCGGGTAGGCACAAGCCAAAATAATTTACTTCTCCGAATTTCGGGCGATATCGCAACAAAACATGGGCATTCATCTTGAAGAACCAGTTACGTTCTTCAAGAAGAATGCCGATGTTTTGTTGCGATGTTGCGTGAAATTCAGAAAACTAAATTATTTTGGCTTGTGCCTACCCGGGGTATGATTTCGTCTGGAGAAAAAGTGGACCCCGGTGTATGTTTTCGTCTGGAGAATTAGTGCGAAGAGTGGCGCATTCCCGAAGATGGGCCTAATTTTCCGAAAACTGATGCAGCCGTTGCTCGTGAAGGCATAACTCGTCGATCAGAACCAACGAGCTTTATCCAGCGAGCTTTATCCCATCTATTTCCTTGATCAGAACGAAAAAACGTGGTCTCAGACATGTTGCTTGATGATCAAAATGTCAATCATTGCATTTGCCAACTTTTCCAAGAAGTCCTGCAAAGAACCTGACGGCATATTTAACTCTGTTTGGGAGTCATTATTGTACGGGAGTCATTATGCTGAGACTGCACGGTCAAAAAGCGAAATTGTTCGACAAAGTAACGAGGGTTACGTTGCATGGAGGACGATTATACACCTTCTGTGCCGAAGTAAACCGATGACAAATGGGAAGTAGAAGAGAGATCAGTGACACTGAATTCCAAAATATTTCGGCCTTATCAGGCTTTTTTGTCACCTCTCTGTGGAGTTAGACTGTTCTTTATTTCCTTTAAAATTGTTCAACGTGTTGCGCATATCACCACATTAAAAGGGTTTTCAGTTGGAAAACCGTACCAACATTAAATGGGTGGATTTGGTGTGGAAAGAAAATCCTCTTAATCATTAGTTCTGTGGAGACGGGCTCTCAGATTACCTTCTCGGCCTTTTGGGCTGAGCTGCCCTCCCCAATTCAATAGGCCTACAATTCCATTCAGTTCTCTTTATAGTCTTTAATTTGAATTAGATAGAAATTCCGAATTTCTTTAAAGTAAACAAAAAAAATTCCGAATTAGAAGATTGCCAGCTAATAGAAGAAACGGTATTGAATGTCACTTCCCTTGGTTCTAAAATTGATTCTCACACGGGAATCAATTTTGACTCCTAAATTTCACCTTCAACCTTGTGGTGTGATAGAATCACTTTTGAAAACACCTAAAAAAAATGCTAAATTTTGGTGCAAACATAGAACAAATCAGAAATTGCAAAATTTACGACAACTGGCATCTACGTGACATTACATTAGTACACCATAGTATCAAAAAACAAAACCTAAATATATCTTACCAAAACTTAGACCTATTTTACCAAAACTTAGATGTATGTTGCCAAAATTTGGATGTACTTTATCTTTTTTTATCTTTCCAAAATTTAGATATATCTAACAAAAACTTTGATGTGTCATGAAACATCTTGTATCATAACACTTAAATGCATCTTGCCAAAATTAAGATGTATCTTACCAAAACTTTGATGTATCTTAAACCGTTTTGTTTCGTAAAACTTAGATGTACACGTATCTTGCCAAACGTTTGTTGTATCTTTCCAAAACTTATCTTACCGAAACTTTGATATATCTTAATTAAAACATCTTGTATCATAAAACTTAGATGTACACATATCTTGCCAAACGTTTGTTGTATCTTCCAAAACTTATCTTACCAAAACTTTGATGTATCTTAAAACATTTTGGATCATAAAACTTAGATGTATCTTAATTAAAACATCTTGTATCATAAAACTTAGATGTACACGTATCTTGCCAAACTTTTGTTGTATCTTTCCAAAACTTATCTTACCAAAACTTTGGTGTATCTTAAAACAATTTGTGTCATAAAACTTATATGTATCTTACCATAATGAAGTTCAAACACGTGCATAAGATGCATTCCCTATCCGCTGAGCTTTAAGCTCGTGAATCAAGAAACTGACTATCGATACAGAGTGCGATTGGAACTCACTGGAAGAGTATTTCGCGCCTTGTGAGGCCGGGAAGACAAAGAAAAAGCTCGATTTTTGCGTGATTAAGGGGATTTTGAATTAGAACTTAGTGTTCTTCTTTCACGAAGGTCTGGATGGATGGCATATGGTATTTGAATGTAAATTTGACCTTTTAAAACTTTTAAAGGCATTAATTATCTCTTCTTTTCTCTTCTGATATGAGATGGTCAAGTGTGAAACAGATAACACACGAGAAACACGGATCCTTTAGCGGAAAGAGCGTGCCAAGGAAGGCAACAAATATTTGCCTTAAAATTCCTTTGCCTGGCTTCAGTAATCTTAAAATCCGTCGAAAGTCAAGCTCTTAGAACAGTTATTTAGGCGAGCTTGCGAGCCCTTTACTGGTGGCTTCTGCATTCATTGTGTACACGATTGCAGCCGAACGCAACGTCCAATCTTAACCAAATTCGGCAGGAAGTAGTGTCCGGCGAATGTCTTGGATGAGTTCGAAGATGGGCATTTTCGATCAACCCCTACGACTGTAAAGGGGGTGCGAACCCCCCGAAAGGAAAACGCAATTTGCACGGCACGCAACGTCCAATTTTATCCAAATTTAGCAGGAAGTAGCGTGAGGCGAATGTCTTGGATAAGTTCGAAGATGGGCATTTTCTTTTCAACCCATTCAACTGTAAATGGGGTGAGAACCCTCCGAAAGAAAAACGTTATTTGCGGCGGCTCGCAACGTCCAATTTCAACCAAATTTGGCAGAAAACAGTGTCCAGCGAATGTCTCGGATGAGTTCGAAGATGGGCACTTCCGTTCAACCCCTTAGACTGTAAATGGGTGCGAATTCCCCGAACGAAATAAGTTATTTGCAGCGGTACGCAACGTCCAATTTTAACCAAATTTCGCAGGACGTAGTGTAGAGCGAATATCTTGGACGAGTTCGAAGATGGGCATTTTCGTTCAACTCCTTCCACTGTAAATGGGGTGCGAACACCCCGAACGAAAAACGTTATTTGCAGTGGCACGCAACCTCCAATTTTAATCAAAATTGACAGGAAGGAAGTAGTGTCCGGAAAACATCTCATGGCTGAATTCTGAGATGTGGAATTTTCGTTCAATCCCTTCGACTATAAATGGGGTGCGATCCCCTGAAACAAAAAAGTGATTTGCACCAGAACGCAGCGTCTAATTTTAACCAAACTTGGCACACAGCAAAATCCGGTAAATGTCTAGGCTGGGTACGAAGATGGGAAATTTCGTTCAAGCCCTTCGAGTGTTAATGGGGTGCGAACCCCCCGAAACATAAACGTTTGCCAAAATTGACTAATTACCAAATTGGCATATAACGAAGTATCCGGCCTATCTCTTGACTGACCACGAAGTTGGAAATTTTCGTTCGACCACTTTGCGAGTGTAAATGGGGTGCGAAACCCCCCGAAGCAAAAAAAGTTAATTGCGGCGGAACGCAATTTAACCAAATGGCATGAGGAAGAGTATCCGGCAAATATCTTGGCTGAGTACGAAGATGGATTTTCGCTCAACCTCTTTTGGGGGGAAATGGGGTGCGAACTTCCCGAAACAAAAAAGTGAATTGAAGCGGAACGCAATTTTAAACCAAAATGGCATAAGATAAGGAAGTATCCGGCAAATATCTTGGCTGGGTGCGCAGATGAGAATTTCGTCAACCTATTTTGAGTGTAAATTAGGTGCAAACCCCGAAACAAGAAAGTGATTTGCAGCGTCCAATTTTACCAAGATTTGGCACAAGGTATCCGGCAAATGTCTTGGATTAGTACGACAATGGGAATGGTCGCAAACCCTTCGAGTGTAAATGGGGTGCGAACCCCGAAAAACAAAAAAAACCGATTTCCAGCTTAATGTAGCTTCCAATGTTAACCAAATTAGCTTTTCTCAAGAGATAAGCTTTAAAAGCACCTGCTGGTGCTTTTCAAATGATCTCTTGAGAAATCCAAGCTTGCCGAAGGAGTTTGTTGTTTTTTGGTGGAAAATCAAAACGACGCGCCGCTGAATCTTTGGCGCGACCGGAACTATACATTATTTATGACTTATGAGGTTATATGCCGAAGCGAAAGCAAGGCAAGAAAACTGTGAATGTTAGTCCTTTGCTCGCTGCCTTTGTTTTTATGAGAGGGCGATAACTTTGTCCAAAAACAATGAAAGATGTTTTCAAAATATAAAGGTATTTGGTTAGCTATACGAATTTCAGCACAGGGGCAGTCCAGTCCCTCACGTTACCTGCAGAGTGTTCCACGTAAGGAGGCCCCGAGGGTTTTAGTTGGTTTTCCCAGCTTTCAGGTTGCGCTGTGTAAATTCTTTTCAGATTTCGATGTTGCTTGACATGATATTCATGCTGCATGTGGTTTGTTACATTTGATTGAATGGTTTTCAGAGTCTGGGCTTGACGGGGACTGCTGGGCCAGACGTCGGACTGATTTATGCCGCTGTACTGGGTGCTGTTGCGGATGTCCACTTCCACCAACCCGTGTTCTGGCTCCCTTTTGCGCCTTTGTTTCTGACCTGTCACCGCCCGTTTGGCGCCATTCGCATTTGCAAGGACTCTTTGCCCGTGCAGGAATGCCAAACGTTGTTTGAAGGATTCCCTCTTTCTAACGTCGAACTCAGTTTCACGAAGTTTTCCACCAAAACATAGGTTGATCAACAGTGAACACAATGTCAAGCACCAATAACCAAATCTTCAATTAAGCTAGCCGGGGCAAGCCTGGACCAGAAAAAGGGCAAAAATTGAAAATATACATCATAGGGGCCTCTTTTAAGTGGAACACCCTGTATATGGACAAGCGATGCAGTGTTAACAGAAGGAAATGTGCGATTACTTTGATAATGTTTACCACAGTTACCCTGGATTGGAATTAAAGGTTCCGCAACCACACATCACACGTCCGCGTCTTTTGAGGTTTTTTTTATGTGTGTCACATCAGGGATTTCCTTTTTATCACTCTTATCGAGAATTTTTGTTGGTTGGAATTGACAGACACGATAATTGTTTTTTTTACATTTCCAAGATTGCAATTAAAGACATTGAAGTTCAAGAGAATTAAATTTGAAAAGCATTTGACTGGATCACCTGGTTGGAAATCAATACTCTTTATGATATTGCAGCTGACTTTCATAAAAAAAGAGATATGTACGGAGGGAGAAGAACAACGGCAGTGGGTCGTGTTTTGCACGAATTTAACGAAAATAAAAGGGGAAAATGATAACAGAAATAATAGCAATGAAATCAATGACCATGGACACCTGCTTGTTTTCGTTTGGGAATCGAGACGTTGAAAGAAAAATTTGGCATGTGACGACATTGAATGCGGAATATATCATCAGGAGGTGTCTCGGCGTTTTTTCTGGACTGCGGTGGAAGTGGAACAGTTCGGTTATTGAAGCTATCTAAAGAAGAAGCAAGTAGCTTTCGTTTGATGTTAAACTATGCAACCAACCCCGAATTCACGTTCTGTCGAAATGTTTTGCCTTTTGATGCGCAGTGCAATAGGAATTCCAAAAAAGACGGAACCAATTTCTTTATTCTGTTTGATGAAGAGCATTTCGATTTTCGGTGCAATTTCCTGAATTAATCTCCAGACGCTTTCATGAGTCAATCCAGGAAAATTTCATATTCATTTGGGGGATATTTGTTTATTTTTGGAGACATTATAAGCAACTTTCTCCGTTTTGGAAACAGCACTGAAACTGGAATCCATCGGCTACCGATACCTAAAGGCCAATAAAGGACAGCGCAAGGCGTTCTTTTTTTTCAAAAAGGCAATCTGGATCGCCTGAAAATTGGATCGCCTATATCTAACGGAAAAAACAGCGAAAAAGATTGGGAACCGTTTGTGCACGAACATTGATCCCTTCATCTTTCTTGGAAAGTTGGAAATTTTTTATTGAAAAGTTGACGAGTTCAACATTTTGTCATTGAAAATTTTAAACGAACATGGTACGCTGATGGCGATCATTGATCAGACTGAAGGCTCAGAAAGGGTTATTCACACATCAGTTTGCGCACGGATATGTCACGATGGTCCGAGAAAGGTATAAAAATCGGGGTTTCAGGAGGACGGTTAAACTCCACACGCTTAAATCAACAAGCTCGCCTACTACGCGCGCAATTCTCTTTCACGCGTTCCTAGTATAAATTTATTTACGGTAAAACTGTTAAACTTTTCTCACATGTCTGCATAGACTCCGTTTTTGAGCGTTTAACGGAGAGTTTACGAGACCCCACGCCGTTTAATTTCAAAGAGGTAAGCCTCCTTGGTTCACATGCAAAACATCAAATAGGCTAAAAACTCCAATGCGATGACTTTAAGCATTCCTCAACAATGCGATGACTTTAAGCATTCCTCAAATGGAGCTTTCCTTTATAGCGGAAGCTTTCTCCCCCGTACCGTAACGTCTTTATTTTTTGTCAGTATTTGTAACATGTAACAACGGGAATGGCGAGTATTTTCATGGCTGAAGACGATGCAACGCAAATTGCAAGAACGGGATCAGGTTTTCCAGGTAAAGGTCTCCCCAGAACACAGCATTAAAGAAATTAAAGAAAATCTGTGATTGTCTATTCCCTTTTCTACCTTGCTGTTATTCTGATACTCATAGCCTGACGTAAATATTCTTTTCACGTTTAAAGCCTTTAAGATCCCATCATGCTTTTGCGTTAAAAACACACTTCCTCTATCTAAAACCACATCTTTTACACTTCCAAACTGATGTATGATTTTGTGCATGACAAGATACCGATTGTCGTCTGAAGTCCCTTTGACAGTGCTCCAAAAGCCTTATAATTTGTCGCATAATCCATCCACACACCTGAATATTTCGTCGAATTGAAACACTGAATGGCCAACCAAATCTATGCCCTCTTTCTAAAGTAGAAAAATGGGTTTCAGGAATCTTGATTTGGTACTCTTGCCTCTCGTGTTTGACATCAGATGCTCGGCTTCGAAAAGATAGGTCTTAACTTCCTCTTCCATCCTTCGCCAATGATATCGCTTTTGTAGCTGGTAAAACACCTTCTCATATCCTTTATATCTTCCGAAACCTTTCTGCCGTTCTCTCGAATTTTCGGTCATTTTCAAAGGTATTCCCCATCAACATCACCGTCGTTCCCGGTCGACTTCTTTTTTTTAGAAATTGGAGCATACATTTTCTTTTTTCGTAAACCCACTTTAAAACGGTTATGGTCTTTAGAATTAGTCAGCAAGTTGGAGTTGTCTTGCCTAGTGAATATTTTGTCCTGATTATTTTGTTAGTTACGGAATCGCAGATGAAGAAATCAATAACTTACATAACCAACAGGAACAGGCATAAATTATCACGTTAAAATCGTTGTCCAAACCCCACACCCCGCCCTTAATTGATTCTTTTCGTACACTGGAGAAATTTCCAAGGACTGCCCAATGCAGGGTCATTCAATTTCCTCAGAGCTTGATGCAATTTCACGCCTCACACGAATGTCATGATGTCTCTCGGTGCATGTTGTCATCAAATCCAAATGGCGCCTGACGAGTAATGAACTCCAAAGTGCATTCAAATGGCGGGGAGTGCAGTGATATACAGTGTGATTCAAAATAAACCGGACAGATGAATTGACCTGATTATTGTAAGATGTTCGAAGTTATGTGTCCGCCGGCTGTGACGCAATGTCGTAGCCGGGTCTCCCATCCATCCAAAGTGTGTCGTATCACGTCTGGGGTCATCCGAGCACACTGCTTCGATGTTTTCGACCAAGGCTGAAATTCGGCAACGGTACCTACTCTTCCCGGGCTTGGGTCTATCAGGATGACGCTGGTGAAAGATGTTTGAAGCTTCCCTAGCGGTCTCTTATCATTGTCTCCCACAAGTAACACTAACTCTGCAAGCTCGTCTTGAGTGAAATGCATTTTAACTTTGCACAAGGACTATACCTTAGATACCACTTCAAACCTTCGCGAAAAAGAGAAAACCAAAAACACAGAAAACACCAACGTATCGCAGCATCATGTTTGTCCGGTTAATTTTGAATCACCCTGTAGAACTGAACAAAAATCGCTCACAGCGCATTAAAAGAAATGCTACTTGTAGGTATGCCTTTTTACCAAAACAATAAAACGATTAAGGGGATCCGTCGGGATTCTCAGAATGTTTGTTAACAATTATTCGATGTCGAGAAAAAATGCTTCCAATAGGACAAATCGGAGAAATTTAATTTGTGGTACCAATAAGTAAGTCAGTGAATTTTTCAACACGTTGTTTACTTCTGTCGCAAGTTCAAACACGTACCAATTCCGCAAAAGTTCACATAAGTTCGTACAAATTCCTCTAAGTTCATACAAGTTCCTATGAGTCCATCAGCTTTGGATATGTCCTCGATTGGCTACATCTCGTTTGATATAATCGCGTTTGATATAAACCTGTTTTTACCTGTTTTTGGCCTTTTTCTATATCAAACGCGACTCTATGAGTAGCGTTTGATAAAATCCCCCCGTCGGGTGGCGGAGGACGGTGGCAACATGACATCACCTCCCAAATTTTTCTACGCTGAAAAAATTAATCAAATCAGGCAAGAAAAGAGCATCATCCTATTTCGTTCGACGAACGATAACTTTCACTCTCTGTTGATGTGTATTGAGCTAATATTGCAAAAACCTAACATGATTACTTTCTCATCCTGACCAAATATTAACTATTCTAATCATTCCAAAGGAAACCTGTTATGCAGCTGTTGGGTCCGTTTGCGCCCTTTTGTCCGGATGGTTTGTGGGCATACGAGAATAATGCAATAACGGAAACGGACGCGAAGCCGCGGAGACTGATTCACGTGTGTGCAATGCATCGGGAAGTTATGTCGTCGGCACATTCCTGGCAAAAGACGACATAGCGGACGTATTCCAACGTAAAAAGATGGGAGATTTGGTGATGCAAGCTTAAAATACGATGAAAAATGAGCAAATTATGAAATTGATGCGCAATAATCTCATCATGTCTTTGAAGGGTAAAGGTCACTAATGCGACACTTGTGCAGTCACCCCAGAAAGCAGGTAAAAAAGTTTGGCAGTAACCTTCGTGACTGACCCCTGCCGGAACATTTGACCCTTTTTGGTTGGTTGTTAAAGACATGTTTTTGCCGTGAATTAGATATCTTAATTCCTCAGAAATAGGGGAGCTCCATTCCAGCCATTGTTCCAATTCAATTAATTTATGGAGTTGTCTCCTCTCAATTTTTCTATGCACGGTATATGCAAACACATGATAAAAAAAAACAGAATACTAATACATCAGTGTAGGTATAACAACAAGTGGGAACTTAGTTTTACAACCCCTGGAACATTCCACAAACGACCATGTAAAATAGGAATACTGAGCGGTTGAGCGAAATCATTTCCTGGCTATCCATCCAATGATGACAAATTTTTGAGGAAATTCGGAAAAGCAAAATTTTTAACAGTGTAGCGTTTATACCAAATGCGATAATATGAATCGCGTCCATGTGAAACGCGTCTATACCAAACGAGATTATATCAAACACGTCTATATCAAACGCGATTATATCAAACAAGAAGCCACCCCTCGATTTCGCCAATGCACAGCTCCACCTTGCTCTCACGATCTTCTCTCAATCATAACCTGATATTGATATGGTATCGAGAACATTATCCCCACAGATCTGTCAGGCTCGAAATTAGGTATCGTTCCTGGTGGTAGGCTGAAATTGAAGTGGTGTGCCAGATAGGCGAAGTACATGAACAGCTCTGCACGGGCCAACACGTCACCGGCGCATTGTCTCCTCCCTAAACATCACAGGGGAAAGAAAGTGATCAAAGTTATGTTGTCAACTGTTTTGTTTGAAGTTGTTTCGGATCATTGCTTGACCTCATTGCTTGACCTCATTGTTTGACCTCATTGATTGACCTCATTATTGCTTGACCTGGACCACCCTGTGCCGCTTGACTCATTGTTTGAACAATCATTGCTTGACCTCTCATTTCTTGACCTGACCACCCTGTGCCGCTTGACCTCATTGTTTGACATCAGAGAGTTTATGGGGGCTCCCGCAACCGTCAATCAAAAGGGATTATCTAGGCTAAACTGCTAGGCTAAACTGCTAGGCTAGTGCCCTAGGCTATGTGCCAGTCCATGTGTGCGTGTGTTGCCTATTTGCAGGGGCAAGTGACTCATCCCATGACGTGGGTGAGCTTTTCCCAGCGCTTGAGAATCAAGCGATAGTAATTTATACCCTAGAAGTGCCCTAGGCTACCTAGCCCCTCCCTGCCTATGCGCGTCATTGCGGGCTATCCCGACCCTTCCGCCACCTCCCACGGTGAAGACCTACCCTGGGGCTTTCCTCCCCTTTGCCGCTTCGGGACAGGGACCGGTCACGCCAGTCGGCGCAGTCCCACCACAGCCTAGGGGATTCGGGCCCCAGGGAATCTTCACTTTCCTCCGTCAGCAGGCTCAGTTCACCCTTAACTGGCAAGAGCGTAGGTCCGTCACCTCGGCTCGCCAGTGGCCAAATGGCAACGTCTCCATCGCTGCTCGGTTTGATATATCAAAATGATAGTAACTGCTCCGCCCACTCGGATCTCTCACCTTGTGCCTGTTGTGGACCGACAGTGCCATCTATCGAGTGTCAAATCAGCTGATCTTACTGCCATCTCTCGGAAAAATCCCGCAACACAACCAAAATGGTACGCGGAACCTCCAATTCTTACTTCCCACAAGTCTGATGGGATGGCGCCACCAGTCACTTCCAAACTTCGGTTCAGGATATTCCGATTTCCTAGCAGTTCGCGTTTCCCCTGGGTTTTCCGAGCAAATAGGTACCTTCCCGACACCTTGCTAGGCATCGTTAGGGTAGTGGCGTCACATTAGGGGCAAATCCTAGCTGCATTGTCGGCACGCAACACTCAGCGTTCAGAAACGAAGTTCCGACTCGTATTCGTTTGGAGCCGATTTTGGCAAAATTTGACAACTTCTGTCAGGAAGGAAAACTGATTGCTCTGGTCGCACAAACCCGAGTTGAGACTCCTACCAAGGGGAATACCCTTAGAGCTGTCTTGATGAAGGTTATGTGACTGGAGTATATGAATTTGAATTGGTATGGCCAGGTCAACCCGGCAAGTTAATTCTTGTCTGCGGTTGGTAATTCCTCACGCCTGAATTTTCAGATTCATTTATTTTTTGAGAACGGATCTCGGCATGCTTCGGCAGGTAGGGCCTCGTGTCACGTAAACCTGTCTGGCATCTGTCCGACCATGGTTCTAATCAATTCAATTTAGTCCCTGTTTCAGATCTCGTCCACGCTCGGAAAGTCCGCGGCTTTCCGAGGAAATAAAGTGGTGAATCTGTTTCCCTAACCTCTCTCTTTCCTTTCTTTCCTTTCCTTTCACTGCACGATTGGAGTAGAGCATCCACCTATCATACCGGCTTGTACTCACTAGAGGGTGGCCCGAGATCGCTGTGGAATAACTCTCCTCTCGAGCAGGAACTCTGTTTTTTATGATTCTATCGACGTTCGGATGATCTTCTCCCGACGCACAGGCTTTCACACGTTTGTGAGGCCAAGTTGAGTCGTTGATGGGGGCTCTCTCCCTACGTTTGTGAATCCCTTCTCCTCTCTTTGCTCTCTTCTGTTCTGCTCTGCTTTCAGAGCAAAAACCCAGCGCGTGCGGTCTCCCTTGCGGTTCCCTCTCCCTTGCGGTTCCCTCTCCCTTGCGGTTCCCTCTCCCTTGCGGTTCCCTCTCCCTTGCGCTTCTCCCCTTCCCTCGCTTGCGGTTCCATCGGAATCCCAACTAAGACTCTCGGTCTTAGTTGGGATTCCTCGCGTTTGGTTCTCCTCGGGATCCCGCCCAAAACCATACAAAGTATGGCTTTGAGCGGGATCATCGCGTTCGGTTTTTCGGAATCCCTGCTAAGGCCTTTGGTTTTAGCAGGATTCATCGCGTTTGGTTCTCCTACCAATGTACTGCGGTAAACACGAACCAACTCCCTGCGCGCTGTACACACGAACCAACTTGCCGCATACAAAATCGCCATTATTCCTTATTATGTACACACGAACCAACTCTCCGCGCGCGTTACACACAACCAAAACCCCGCATGCGAGACACAACTCCCGCGCGTTACCGACCGAATCCCCGCATGCGACACTGCTAAATTCCCGCGTGCGCGGTACGAACGACCAATTCCCCGCATGCGACACTGCGATATTCCCGCTTGCGGCGGCGCTCTCTCTTCGCGTGGTGCCCCGATCGCGCGTGCCGCCCGTGATCGCGTTGTGCCCCAATCGCGCATGCCGCCCGTGGATCGCGTGAGGCCCCGATCGCGCGTGCTGCCCGTGGATCGCGTGAGGCCCCGATCGCGCGTTTCCGCAACGGCGCATTCGGTTCCCGCGTGCGGTGAGGCCAATTTCCCCGCATGCGCTGCCGCAAGTTACCGAATTCCCGCACAGCGAACACCAACACCTCCGAAAATCACGAACACCAACACCTCCGAAAATCACGAACCCCGCCACATCCGAAAATCACGAACCCCGATACATCCTAAAATCACGAACCACCACCAGATCCTAAAATCACGAACCCCGATACATCCTAAAATCACGAACCCCCACTGCATCCTAAAATCACGAACCCCGATACATCCTAAAATCACGAAACTCCACCAGATCCTAAAATCACGAACCCCATAACAACAGCAAAAATGCATTTGAAAAACGGTGTGGCAAGAACATGAGTGCCAAATTGACTGTAGGGCAAAATGAACTGTTGGGCAAATTGAACTGTAGGGCAAAATCAACTGTAGGGCAAAATCAACTGTAGGGCAAATTGAACTGTAGGGTAAATCGATGGCGGCAGTTCTCTGTGTGTCCCACAGATGGCAGAGTTTGAATAAAAGTTTGTTGTTTTCCCCACAGATGGCAGGGTTTGAAAGTAGTTCACGCGATGACCACAGATGGCAGCACAGGTTGAATAGAAGTTCGCTGTTTTCCCCAGATGGCAGAGCGCTGAATGAATCGACCTGACCTGACCTTACAATAGATGGCAGCACAGGTAAAGACCCCTTCCCGCCTCCCGGTGGGTTGTGCTTAGCCAGATCCTTTTCCCCGTTTTATATACAACTGCACGAGCCGTCCGGAGCTCAGTCTTGTGCTTTGTTTGGTTGTGTGCGGTTCTCCTCCAGTTCTCCAGTTCTTATCTTGTGCTTCTGTTTATAGTAGGTGTGAATTTTTCAAGGTGTGAATATTTTTTGTGTTTCATTTTTGGTGCTGGTTGAGTTGTGTTGGGGATTTGGCGAAGTGGACCCCTGGTGCGGAGTGAGGAAATTCGGACCTCTGGAGTTGTGGTGAGGGAATTCGGTGAAGTGGACACCTGGTGCGAAGTGAGGATATTCGGACCTCTGGTGTTGTGTGTGTGTGTGATAGTGCAGAAGCCACTTGCGATTTTCCAAGAATCCGGGACTTGGAGTTTTTCTTGCGTGTCGTCTCGACTTGGAAATTTTTAGTTAAGAGTAGTTGTGATATTGACACTTGTGAATTTTCGGAGCTGTGGACTCTGCAAATTTTATGTTACCTGCGTGAAATTGACACTTGCGATTTTTCAGAGTTGTGGACTCGTAATTTTTCCAGAATTTAGGAGTTCAGGGACTTGTAATTTTTTGAATCGTGGGACATAGCGAACTTGACACTTGGCATTTTCGAAGTTTAGTACTTGTAATTATTTTTGATCTTGGCAAATAGTGAACTTGACACTCGGAGTTTTCAACTGGTTTTCGCAATTGGTTTTCAGTGTTCGCACTAAAGTTAGGACTTGATATTTTCGTGATTATACTTTGATTATTTTAGGCAGCGCATACAAGTTCAGACTTGATTGGTTTGAGTGAATTGGGATTAGCGATTTGAAGTGAACTTGGCACTGATTCTTTCATAGCTCTCTCAAGTGTAGGTTAAGCGGACCCGACCTCCCTCGATTTCATTATTTTCTTTGCTCGATAATTTAATTGTCCTTTTGATTTTAAAATTAATTGGGTATATTAATCATCCATTATTTACATTTTTGATTTCGCACCTTAATTAAGTTGTTCCTCTTGGAAAACTCTTTTGCCATTTTAAAATGGAATCCGTTTCATTAACCAAATTGGTGCAAAAGTTGCAAGAAATGGTGAAAAACGGGGAAGAGAACATCGACATCCTTTCGGTGGCTTGTGTTGTAGCCGGCCTCAATGCTCCTCCCACAAGCGCGGTCACACACAGGATTGACGGTGAAAAAGTTGAACGAATAACGCAACATGATGTAGTAACAAACAAAACAGGACATGTTGAAACTAGTGCCGCGACCGAATTGGACACACCTGCTCCTTTGGTTCCTCCAGGATTTGCACCTCTTCCAGTTCATCAGAACACATCCGGTTCACACCCGGAAGAAGTCACAGATCCGGCTCCGTCCACATCCGGGTACATTTCCCGTATGTCAAAGCGCAAACAGACCGCTTCTGGCCACACAAAGACCACTAAACCTGCCTCTCGTCCAAATTCTCGGAACCAAGGGCGCCTCTGGATGGAATATCTTGGGCTGACATGAGACCATCATTTGATGACTCAGTCGCTCACCTTATTCCACCAAGCAAACTTGCGCAAACAAATTCAGGCACCGATTTTTCAAACCTGACCATGTACCCACCCTTGACCTCTACAGACCAACCACCATTGACACTAAAGTAACCATCCACATCCAGTGCCTGTTTCGGCCAACCAGGACCCTACATTGCTTTAATGTAGCCACACTTTTATCCTCACATTTCCAAAGACACTGGGATGCAGCAGATTCCATTCATTGACGTTTCTAGTGACAAAAGAATGATGTGCTCAGTTCTTCTTCCTGCTTGAAAACTTTCTGGATAGCATTTACTTTGAAGAAATTTGTGAGGCAAAAATCGTTTGCCGAGAAAGTGGCAGAAGATCCAGGTCTGCTGAATACCCTGACTACAATTACTTCACTCAAAATGAACCCCCAATTTCAAAATTTTTTAAGCTTCTGGGGCTCCACCCCCAGACCCCGCAATGGGGCCCCTTGGAACTCCTCTGGGGCTCCGCCACAGACCCCAATTACTGAGGCGCTCTGCCACCAGACCCCCCGAACGATCGTTACCTAAGTTTTCCCTGAAAAATGCCTCCCAGAAAAACCTGAAATGAACATTCCTGGATTTTGACCATATAAGTCTAGATTTTTTACCAATACACCAATGGGCATGACATGGAAATGGTGGCCCGGAGAAAATTGTTTTTAGTGATTAATTTCGATTTGTTTTTCCGTAAGGAACAGCTTCACAAATTTTGGCGAAATGTTTTTGGGACACCCTGTATGCACAAAATTTCAGTTTTCTGCCTCTTCTTATTCTGGAAGCTTTTGTGCAATTTGTTCTTAAATGACCAGATTTTGTTTTTCAACCTGAACTTTGATTTCTGGCCTGGCCGCCGAGTGCACGAAAATGTTCCCTATTCCACATTTGAATTTGGACAAGTTGTTAAAAAGTCAAGTGCAATGAGTTGATCAAAAGAACTGATTGCTCTCCGAAAATGATTTCCCAGATTTTTGGCACGGCTCTTTCTTCTTTGTAATTTGTTGAAGTTAAGAAAAGTAACCAAAGAAAAAATGTACAATTGGGTGGATATGTGCATGGCTTTGGGGTGGTAGAGGCCATCAAGACGGTTGATGCATTTTTTGTTTTGGCTTGCTTTCTTTACTTATTTCATGGCTTGCAAAATGCCATTATTTGATATTCTGGAAAAATGTTGAAGAGTTTCTGGAAAATCATGGAATTTGAATCCAAAATTTCCGTGGCCCACCCTGACTTATTCTTATGCAGCTGCATCTGCACTATCAGGGGGAGAGGGATGCACTGGTTGCATGCGACAGCTGATTGTGGCAAAGTGGCCGAAAAAAGGAACTTGTCCATTCAGAATGATCTCAGTTGAATTTTTTTTTTTTTTTTTTTTCTTTCTTTTCTTTCTTTATTTTTTTTGCTAAATAAGCTAGGCCCAAATGACAGAAATTTGAGTTCCGCTGTGTAAATGCAAAAAATTGTTATGTTTGATTTTTTCTATATTTTTGTACCTTTTTCTGTCTCTCTCTCTGTCTTCACTTGCCATGCCATGCCAAGTGTTGTTCCATCATTCATTTCCATGCATTGGGATGCAAAAACTTATCTCCATGCAATTGTTGTTCAACAATTCCATTCCTTCCTTCTGTGTGCCTTCTGTTTTTCAGGTTTTGAAAGGTGACATACATCATGCATTTTTTTTTGAAAATTTGATCCCGTTCCTTCCATCCAAGTGGGAGATCAGGAATGGGATCCTAATTATTATCCAAGTTTGAAGTTGAATCCTGCATGATTTTGCCCGTTTAGCATATACGAGTAGGTAAACAGAAGTCGCGGAACTTCTGGGATTGATGGAAGCAGGTTTTTGAATTTCTGTTGATACGTATGTGCATGTTTATAAACAATGCACGGGCACCACGAACGGGAAACATGTTGAACAAGAAACAAACAAACTGGCCGCTAACCGTTCGTAAAAAATTTGAAAAATGGCGACGTTTCGCCCCCGCGGACGTGGGGCTTTATCAAGCAAAATCCAACAGATCTGTTGGATTTTGCTTGATAAAGCCCCACGTCCGCGGGGGCGAAACGTCGCCATTTTTCAATTTTTTTACGAACGGTTAGCGGCCAGTTTGTTTGTTTCTTGTTCAACATGTTTATAAACATTAGAAGGAAAGGATCTGTATTCTGTCAACCCTGTGCTGACTGCTGAGAACAGCTGACGGATGCTTTGAACATTTTGTTAGTTGGTAAAAATGCGGTTGGTTTCTTCTGTGTTGACTTTGGGAGGCTGACTTTGGGCTGATGCATGTTTCGTCCGGTTGCCTGATGCAACCTTTGCAATAATTCTCCGAACATTTCGCTGATAGGTATTTTCAGTTTTCACAATTTTGGGTTTGTTTTTGTTATTTCCATTTCAGATCAAAGCCCGTCATGCCATGGATGCCCTGTGGGACTACAGGCATCGTGGTAGTGATTTGATGGGAACTGTTTTGAATATCCACAGTGGAGATTGGATTCGTAAGGATGCTGGAGTTGGTGCTGGCATTGATTCCTATTACGAATATCTATTCAAATCCTACATCCTTCTCAGTGACGAAACCTACTTGAGCAGATTTAACAAGGTTCATTTTGCTTTTGCTTTATCACCCACCCACCATCCTCATTCGATTGATTGTTTGTTGGAACTGGTCATTTTTCCCAATTGAAATTTCCACGGCTGATTGAAAAAGGTCAGAACTGGAAATCACTGCTGTTGGGGGGAATGGCTATTCTTCCTACTCATTCCAAGGTCCAACCAGACTCCAAATTTTTCTCTAAAATTTCATCTCAAACATTCAAAGCTCATTTTTTTTCATTTGTCACCATTGCTGCGGTGTCAAACAATTCAAAGGCTGTCATCATTTCAGGTACATCCTTGACAGTTGTTTTGTTGTAGATGATTTCTTTGTTCCCCACGACCCTACCCCACCCGAACTGTTCTCCTGGAATGGGGGCCTTTTGACTCGGCACCCTCTTCCCAAGCCTGATAAAGTTCTAGTTGCATGGGAACAGATGTTAAGAACATGGCTGGATGGATTATGTAGAACATGGCTGGATGGATTATGTTTGTCCATTACCCCCTACCTATATATTTTCAGCATTACGAGGCAGTCATGAAGTATGTCAGTCAGGGACCAGGTCTGCTGTTGGATGTCCACATGCACAGACCAAGGACCAACTCAAGACATTTCATGGACTCACTCTTAGCATTTTGGCCTGGATTACAGGTGCGGATTTTTCCCTGCTTTGTTGTGATTTGTGTTTTTTTGTGTTGTGTAAATTTCCTAGCCCCAAAGGCAATTATGAAATGTCACGATGATCCAAGCCTTTCGCAATCATGACTTATTTTCAGATCGCTCTTTCCCTGCAAGTGTTGAGAACATGGGCATTTTTCTCACCAACTAATGTTGCCGAATGTGCTTGCTGTTGCATAATCATCGGCCATCGCCATCCCATCATATCCTCGGAGCAGTCTTGCCAGACGTCGAGTTGTGTGGCCTCTTGGTGATACTATCAGGGTGGCCACATTCTGGAAAATCATGGAATTGACATGGCTCTGGGAAATCAGGGAAAATCATGGAATGCTTGTGATTTCTGCCTGAAATCATGGAAAATGCGAAGTCCCTGACCAATGCCAAGTCAGTAACCAGAGGAAAATGAAACAGCCAAAAACTCACTCTTTCCATTAAAGTTTTGTCCTTTCAAATTTAAAACATTCAAATTTTGTCCTCACAGGTGGGAAGTGAATGCCAAGGCTGCCAGATTAATTTAATTTAATTTAAGGTTAATTTGCATGGGCAAGGCCCTGGCGCAAATCAGCAATGAGGGATAGCATGAATAAACAAAGAATGAAAGCACTCGGATGACATCAACTAGTTGTATAACTTAAAATTTGTAACATCGAAATAGTAAAGTAGGTCATAATATTCCATGTTGTTCGGCCAACCATGACCCTACATTGCTTTTAAAGGTAGCCACACTTATATCCTCACCATTTCCAAAGACACTGGGATGCAGCAGATTCCATTCATTGACGGTTCTAGTGACAAAAGAATGATGTGCTCAAGTTCTTCTTCCCTGCTTGAAAACGTTTCTGGATAGCATTTACTTTGAAGAAATTTGTGAGGCAAAATCGTTTGCCGAGAAAGTGGCAGAAGATCCAGGTCTGCTGAATACCCTGACTACAATTACTTCACTCAAAATGAACCCCAAATTTCAAAATTTTTTAAGCTTCTGGGGGCTCCACCCCCAGACCCCGCAATGGGGCCCCTTGGAACTCCTCTGGGGCTCCGCCACAGACCCCAATTACTGAGGCGCTCTGCCACCAGACCCCCCGGAACGGATCGTTACCTAAGTTTTCCCTGAAAGATGCCTCCCAGCAAAAACCTGAAATGACATTCCTGGATTTTGACCATATAAAGTCTAGATTTTTTACCAATACACCAATGGGCATGACATGGAAATGGTGGCCCGGAGAAAATTGTTTTTAGTGATTAATTTCGATTTGTTTTGCCGTAAGGAACAGCTTCACAAATTTTGGCGAAATGTTTTTGGGACACCCTGTATGCACAAAATTTCAGTTTTCTGCCTCTTCTTATTCTGGAAGCTCTTTGTGCAATTTGTTCTTAAAATGACCAGATTTTGTTTTTCCAACCTGAACTTTGATTTCTGGCCGGCCGAGTGCACGAAAATGTTCCCTATTCCACATTTGAATTTGGACAAGTTGTTGTAAAAAGTCAAGTGCAATGAAGTTGATCAAAAGAACTGATTGCTTCCGAAAATGAATTTCCCAGATTTTTGGCACGGCTCTTTCTTCTGTGTAATTTGTTGAAGTTAAGAAAAGTAAACCAAAGAAAAATGTACAATTGGGTGGATATGTGCATGGCTTTGGGGTGGTAGAGGCCATCAAGACGGTTGATGCATTTTTTGTTTTGGCTTGCTTTCTTTACTTATTTCATGGCTTGCAAAATGCCATTATTTGATATTCTGGAAAAATGTTGAAGAGTTTCTGGAAAATCATGGAATTTGAATCCAAAATTTCCGTGGCCACCCTGACTTATTCTTATGCAGCTGCATCTGCACTATCAGGGGGGAGAGGGATGCACTGGTTGCATGCGACAGCTGATTGTGGCAAAGTGGCCGAAAAAAGGAACTTGTCCATTCAGAATGATCTCAAGTTGAATTTTTAATTTTTTTTCTTTTCTTTCTTTCATTCTTTATTTTTTTGCTAAAATAAGCTAGGCCCAAATGACAGAAATTTGAGTTCCGCTGTGTAAATGCAAAAAAATTGTTATGTTTGATTTTTTCTATATTTTTGTACCTTTTTCTGTCTCTCTCTCTGTCTTCACTTGCCATGCCAAGTGTTGTTCCATTCATTTCCATGCAAATTGGGATGCAAAAACTTTATCTCCATGCAATTGTTGTTCAACAATTCCATTCCTTTCCTTCTTGTGTGCCTTCTGTTTTCAGGTTTTGAAAGGTGACATACATCATGCAGTTGAAACGCATGAAATGCTCTACCAAGTGATGCAACGACATAACTTCATTCCTGAAGCATTTACCACCGATTTTCAAGTAAGAACTGGGCTGAGCTGAGCTGGTTCAAGAAACTGTTTTTTTTTTTCTAATAATAATTTTCAAACCTCCTCTTGTGTTTCGCCGTACACAACACTTCAAATTATCCCTCTCGGGTGCCTCAAAAGTGGATGGCCGTTGTCCTAGTTTTTTTTTTCACCTTTGTTTTTGCTTTGTTTTTTTTTTCGACAATTCTGGTCAAGTTTTTATTTTCAATTCTGGGGGTCGCTTTCAACAAAGTGGCATCAAACGAACCCACCTGCAGGTCACTTTCCCTGGTATCATCTCTCTTCAGATGGCCAAGCTGTTACCTGACGAATATCGAGTGCAAAGGTGATTTTTGCATTGACTGAAAGAAGGATACAAAATACAGAAGAACGTGATGTGTTAAACTGCTGTGTTGGTAAACATCTCTTGAAGGAGCAACTACAAACTTAGTTTATTTTTGTTTGTTTGTTTTGTTCATTCTGTTGGACTTACCCATTGATGCTCTATTGTTGGAATCAATGCAGCGCAACAGGGCTGTAATTATGATGATTATGATCGTGCAATGGCGATGCTTATGTGTGATTGGTGTTTTAGTGAGTGTTTTGTAAAACGGAGTGACAAAAGCCAAGAGGATGAAGAAAATAAAATCACACAGAAGCAGTTCTAAATCGAAATTCACCAGCTGCACTCGATGATTGAGTGTGTGCATGTCCAAAAGCATGTGGTACATATTGTAAACAACGAGTCTTGCGAGCATGACATGATGAAAAATGGATGAAATTTGATACCAAACGCTACCATTTCTATTTTGCACGGCTGTTGAATGAGGTGCTGGTGAATATTTGAGGCAGGGGTGAGTGCTGCTTGCCCTTGAAAGGGCTGGTTGCCCAGTTTGAGCTCATCCGGTTGTGAACATCCGGTTTGTCTTGGAACAAAATGAAACATATTTGTCAATTGTTGCACATGTAGGTGTGTATTGACCTGCTGCAAATGTCGATAACAAAATCTAATCTTTTGGATTATTTTTCCAATTGCGATCAATGGATCGTCTCCTGTGCATTTCTCCTCAACCATTGGTAGTCATGCTAATCCTCTGGACTAACTAAATATAAGGAATTATTAGCTTTATTCAGGGTTGCCAGTGACTTGGAAAATCTGGAGAACCTGGAAAAGTCAGGGAATTTGAAAAAAGAACCTGGAAAAGTCAGGGAATTTGAAAAAAGAACCTGGAAAAGTCAGGGATTTCAAGGGATTTTGCTGCGAAACCTGGAATAGAAAAGTCAGGGAAATTGAAATCCCAAAAGGGAATTTTCCAGTCAAATTCCTCTGTTTTTATGCCTCTGTTTTGGAACATTCGAGCCAATTTTTGTCAAAAATGCTTTTTTCTTCTTTTTCGAAATGAATGGTTTTCATCAAGCTGTGGAATTCAGGAAAATCCTGAAAATTGACAGTTTTATGAGACATCGGGCCAGAAAAGGGCCTAGAATTTCCTGGAAACGGACCTGGAAAAGTCAGGGAATTGAGATCTGGGAAATGGCTGGCAACCCTGTTATTTGATGTTGGTTAAGAAGATAATCCTTCATAAAATCAATTCTTCGTTGTCTTCCCCTCTACTTTTTCCAGGTCCATTGGGGCCATTATCCACTGAGACCTGAATTTGTCGAGTCAACCTACTTGTTATACCATGCTACCCATGATCCATATTATCTTGAAGCTGGAAAGAAGGTTCTGAAGAGTCTTCAGAAATTTGCCCGTGTCAACTGTGGATTTGCCGGGGTTAAGGACGTCAGAACAGGTGGCCATGAGGACAGGTTGGTTTGTGGCAGGCCCGCAGGCATCGACGAAGAAGACCATTTGAATTTGTTTTGTTGAAGGGTTTGGTTCTGGAATAGGTAATGACTGTGCATGCATATCCTGTGGAGTGTGGAACACACAGTGAAACTAGTGCTAACTAGGGGGCTGTGCATCCTCTTGGGGGAGCTTATGTTGGGAAACTGGTCCTTGCACTTTTTGACCGGTGACACTGCAAATCCAGCTTTCTATCCCGCTCAGAGCTAGCTTGATAACTGCTTATCACCAACGAAAGCGAACCATTCCTGGTTATTTTGCAAAAGGTTTTGATCTTCCAGAGGGATGGTAAGGTAAGGTACCTTTGGGGGGTTGGTTGCTGCATGTGAGGTGGTAAAGGGCTCTGTAGGGATTGGACTCTCTTGTGACTGGTTGCCACCAAAGTGGGGTCTGGGGCTCTGCCCCTGGCAGGGGATTTGGGGGACAGTGTCCCAAAGAGCTGAAGCTTTTTGATAAATTACATTACAAGGCTCTAAATTAACAATATTTCATGCCCCATTTTAAGGTTCTGCAGAAGCAATAGGTGGTACAGGTCATGATTTGAACTTTTCTCGACAAACCCAAGCTTCAGGCAGTTCTTAGGTATTAAAATGCAGACAAGCAAGCAAAGGTAGCCTGAAGGTCCAAGGAAGGAGAGATGTCTTGGCCTTATGACTTAATGTTGGAACAGATTGTGGAGTCGCTATGCCCATTTAATCGTGACTCAGGAGCCCAAGATGCGTCGGACAGGGGGAAAACTGCCCGAAGCCATGGGTGGGAGGGGCTGCTTGGTCGTGGCTTTGTGGGTAACCCCCCCTGTGCAGCAGGTTCATCTGCATTTTCATCTAGATGCAGGTTCATGCGGCAGCTGATCCTAAGCGACCGTGGAGATATTTTCAGGGCCATATCCAGGATTTTATTTCCATGAGGGGCCAACTTCATTATTCAGGTTTTGGCAAAGGGGCTTCGACAGAGGATCTTGGCACCAAGGTTAATAGAATAATCAGGTTGGCCAGTCTCGAAGCATTTCGGAATCAGCTGATTGTGACGTCAGGCCTGTGACGTCATCGGCGGCAAAGGAAACAGGGGGCGGCTAGCAGACAAGTTGACAGAGCCAAGATGCTCGTGACAAATTTGGGAAATTTCGAATTGAGCAAGGTTCAAGGTTTATGTTATACCAAGGCTTGAATGTGGAATATTTTAATTTCTACACGTATTCCCGTGATTTTCTTTGTTTTAAAAAACATTGTTGTTCAACCATTGTTGCTAATTTTCTTGAAACACTTTTCTGTCTTCAATTCGCCTTAAATCGAAAAAACGAGCGCTACAAAAGCGAGTTTTTCATACTTGCTGGATATTTCGCCGTGTTTCGTGTGTGTGGATTTGTTTTGTTCAAGCCTGATAACATTGCTCGATTCTACAGGAATTAACAGCAGTGTCGGAATATAAGCAGTTTCGTCTGAGGGGCTGTTGGAGGGTTGCTGTTGCCGCCTGCAGGAGTGTATTTCAATTTATCGTTTTGTAAAAATGCCAAGCAGTTGTGCAGTTGCCGAGTGCAAGAACCGCAGTGGAAGAAACTGTCACAAACCCGAAGAAATCTTATGCTTCTCATTTTCCAAAAGATCCCATTTTGCGGAAAACCTGGATTTCTAAATGCAAACGGCGGTCGGCGGGACTCTTTCAACACCGAAAATGCTCGAATTTGTTCTGAGCATTTCAGCACTGATGACTTCGAAAGAGATCTCGTGAATGAGTTTCTAAACCAACCCCTTCGGAAGAAATTGAAACCAGGAACAGTGCCAAATCAGAAAATTCCACGATTTGTTCTTCCAAATTCGAGAAAACGACTGAACAGTGCGTAAACCGCCGGATTCGTTTTGCCTGGTGGTGAGGAAATCAACAGTGAGATAGTGAATTCAATGTTGGAGAAAAATACTTCCGAACTAAAAATTAATCACAAGCCAGAATGGAAGCATGTGTTGGTCAGCGGACCGGATAAGCAAAACGTTCGCCTTGTCGCTCAGTTGTTGTCAGAAAATACAGCTGAAGCTTTGCGGTTGCTTATGTGGGATGACGCAAGAGCTCTGGCAACTTCCAAGTTCCAATTTCCTAAATTTGTCACGAGCATTTCAGCTCCGTCAAATTGTCTGCGCTGATGATCGCCTCCAGCCTTCTCTTTCCTCTGCCGCCGATGACGTCACAGGCGGCAGCGCAACAATGCCTTCTCTGACGCAGCGCCGCCATCGCGTTGAGACTGGCCCCCCGTGCTTGGCACCACCCAGATGGGGAAGGTCTGCGGCAAAGTCTTAGTGAGGCTTTCAAGGAGCAGACCCCAGTGAAGTTCCAAGCCCAAGTGGAGGGTCGAGGGGTCAGAATCTCTCGGAAGCTGAGGGTTCATTTTGGTGCAAAATTTGTGTTCTACATGCCAACACCCTTCATTTTTGGACCACATCACATTACTACTCTGTGCAGGTCCACCCTGTTTGATCTCCATGCTGCAGTGGTTGGTTTGTTGTGTTGTCAATTTTTGACAATTTTTGTTCTTCTTTCTCTCCATAATTATATTTCAGGATGGATTCATATGTGCTTGCTGAAACATTCAAATACCTTTATTTGTTGTTCACCGACGAAAATGATCTCTTAATAGATATCAACCAATTCATTTTAACAACTGAAGCACACTTGTTACCATTGTCAATTGCAAAACTGATTGGTGTCAATTCTAGTTCAATCATCACTGGTCAAACGGTAAGACATTTTGGAACTGTTTTGAAAATGTGCTATAGCGCAGTTTGAATTTCCATGCAATCTTTTGCTTTTCTTTGTCAAAAAAAAAACTGAAGATTTTAGCTTCCATAATTCTGTACAGTTTTTTGCTTTGTCATAATAATTCTGCGATTTTTTCTTTTGCTTTTTGCTGTTTTCCACAGTTGATTCTTTTTAACAAGTTGGCTGCCATGTGCATCAGGAGTGATGCACATGGCATTTGCCACATGTGCCGTGTGTATCAAAATGATGCACAGGCCCTTACTTTTTAAATGGCTGCAGTTCGCATCTGGCACAGCCCAATGCATTCACACTTTACTGAGTGGCACCTCACACCAGACCCTGCTTTCACAGCACTTTGGTGTGCATCACTGGTGATGCACATGGCACCTGGGGCATGGTGTGTATCAAAATAAAACACACCTTAAAAATGGTGCCAAACGTCACTAAATGCCTTCAGAAACCCAAACAAGGTGAAACCACCCACCAAAACAGCATGGTTTTACTGCAGACCCTATGCGGCACGCTGGCGATGCTGCTATTTCTACACGCGGCAGCCAACTGAATGCCTTTTCTCAATTATTCTGCAAAAACATTTTTTTTTATCAATTTGTCACAATTCCAAAGAATTTTTTGCCTGCATATGAATTATTCTGTTAATTTTTTTCTTTGTCAGTTGATTATGAATTTTTGGTGATTCAATTTTATGCCTTTTTGGTTTTCATAATTTTATGAATTTTGTGCTTTGTTCACAGATTTTATTCTTTAACCCTTTGCGGTCCTTTGTCGGACCCAGTCCGACACCCTTTTGTTTCCTATCTGGTCCCATGTCGGACTGGGTCCGACATCCATTTTGAGTTTGATTTGGTCCTATGTAGGATGACATCCGACAAGCAGAGTGAATCTGCCGTCCACGGGAGATGGAGAGGGGCATTATACGAGCACTTTTTCATCTTCATGAGGCTGGTTGTGCAAGCAATGATATAATTAATGACAGAATAGGTGCAGTAACCAAAATCACTGCCATGCTGCCATATTTTGAATGAAATGCGGCATACTGAGTTAGACTGGTGGAAGAAAGTGATGACGCTTGCGACAAGGCACGAAGTTTGTCGAGCAAATTCAAGCGCAACGCAGAAAATTGAAAAAAAATGGAAGGATGTCGTTTGTTTGAAGTAAAATAAAGACTTTTCTGGTGCCACAAAGGACACCCAGTACTTCCGAATAACATGTATTCTGAAGTCAGGTTTTCATTTTGTTAGGACTATTCCTGGCAAATGTCTATCCATAGTTCTGGGACCAATAGCAAGCCTCCTTGTTTTTAGGAGGCTTGCTATTGGTCCCAGAACTATGGATAGACATTTGCAAAAATTTAAATTCAAAATCTTGAAAAATCACAAAATTTTACACTCTTAATTCAGACCAGAAAGAAGGTTGTTTCCCCAATTTTCGGAAAAAGACCGCAAAAAGTTAAGGATTATCATATCTTGTATGATATGAGCAGCTTCCAATATCCCGAGAGGCAGAATTATACGGGTGAAATGCCCCCAGAGAGCATTTTTGCTCTGTTGTCCAATTAACGATGTCTAGTCCTTTCTTTTGCCTTGGCAACAGTGCTCAGCAGGGTGGCAAAATCTTGTGTGATCAGGTTGTTCCTGGAGATCTTTTTTTTCTATAATCTTTTTTTTTCTATCGCTCAAGAAGTGGATCCTTTGCAGCATAAACTTGGGTAGCAAATCTGGCCCTTGTTAAGTTGTTGAAAATCTGAAACCAGCAACTTTTGACTTGTCTACTATTGCAGGAAGTGGGTGGAAACTTGGCGGGGGTTGATCAACTTGAGATTGTTCTTCTTTGTCACCCGGCGAGGTTTTCTCACCCGGCGAGGTGAGTTTGACAATCGATTTCCACTCCAATCCACATGGATTGTTGATTGATGTTGGCTCACGTCCACGTCCAAAGATATCATCACCATAACTGCTCCTACGATTCTTTACATCAATTTGTGCGAAATATCTTCTGCTTCTGTTCTGACTTGTTGGCTTTTTTTTCTTAATTTCAGCACGTGCACCACGAACGTCAGAATCACAAGGAATATACGTAATAGAGCCAGTTTTCTTTCGTAACTTACAAGAATAAATCTGCTATGCCCCGCACATGTGGACCTTTCTCAAGCGATGTAGGTATCACACTGATCGGATTGTCGTTATTCGTTAATGCATTCACTGGGATGATGCATCTGGCGAAGGGCCCTATCATCCCAGCGAATGCAGAAACGAGTAAAGACAATCCGATCAGTGTGATACCAACCAAAACCGCTTGAGAAAGGTCCACACGTGCGGGGCCGAAACGTAGCAAATTTATTCTTGTAAGTTACGAACGAAAAACTGGCTCTATTACGTCTATTCCTTGCGCTTTTTGTTTTTTCTTGTTCCCCTTGTGAAAGGGTTTAGCTTTGGTGAGAGTACATACACCACTTTCCTTTGCATATTTGTAGATTGGTCAGCTCAGATGAAATTTACTTATCTTTTGCAGGCCATTCCTTGTGATGATTATGCAACTGGTAGGGAGGCCGAATTTTCTCGAAGCTGTCCGAATACCAAATACCTCTTCCCCAGCAATGGGGGTAACAAATTCACAGACACCATTAGAAAACCCCTTGCCAACTTGGTGAACAATGCTTGTCCACTGTCATCAGCACAATCAAGGGTGAAAATCAAGTCAAAACTGAAGGCTGCTGATTTCCAAGTTAGTTTTGTTTGTTTTTTCTTTTGCAGTATTTCTGCTTTGAAAATTGTAGTCTAATTTGGAGTGTTATTTTTCTGTCCTTCTTTTCTACGTATGCAGGAAAACAATTATTAGCCAATTGATTTTTCTTTGCCTTGATTCAAGACATGACTTGCTGTTCTGTTTTCATCATCAGCAAATGGCAGTTGATGCAGGGTGCGGGGGGGGGTTACAATGGTTACCATGAAAAAGAGACCATTTTCACCGGTTTTTCAAATGAGCAAATTTTCTCACTGAACATTTTTTGTTGAGCGTATGTTTGTGAATCTCTCCTCGAAAAATGGGTTTTGTGCGGCGACCCACTCTTTTAATATCTCAGTTGAAACAAGACCATAAATTGGGCCTTTTTGGATTTTTGGGGAGACACTGTGTGAAAATGGGGGCTCGTAGGTTATTTTGTCAATGAATATTTTGTTTTACCCGATACGTAGAATCTGTCCTGAAAATGCGACTGTTCTATGTTGAAATCTTACCTCCCCATGAACACCCCAAATGGGTCCATTTTGGGGGATTTTGTGGGGTTATTACATGGAAATGAGGGCCCGGAGCAAAATTTTTTACTGATTAATTTCGATTTGTTTTGTCATCAGGAACATCTCCACGAATTTTGGCGAAATGTTTTCGGGACACCCTGTATACCAGTGCCAGGGGTGTGTTATACCATGTATGGTGTATTATACCATGTGTTTTATGTTATACCAGGGGCCAGGGGTGTGTAGTACACATCATTGCAATGCATGTCTCCACATTTGATATGTTGTCACTGTGAGTTTGCAATGCATTTTGTATGTCTCATCTGAGATAGAGCACCAACACAATATTCCACAGAGCGACAGCAAGATGAAGGATAAATTTGTACGTCATGTTTTTAAGGGGACACCACACCCTCCGATAGGTATTTTTTGACAAAAAAAAAATCGAATTTTTTTTTTGTTGGCATCCAGTGCATTGAACTGTGCTCTTTCTGAATTTCCAAACCGTTTTTTCTGTCTGTCATAGTTTAGATGCAGTGCGACATTTTGCAGCAGTACATTTCACGGATTTGGCACTTGCGCCTACACATTGGTCACTTTTCCACATTTTTTTTCACAAAGTGTTTTTTGACGAAAAGTAATCGAACTTTTTTGTTGGCATATTATAGGAGGACATTGAACTGTGCTCTTTCAGAATTTCAAAACCGTTTTTTTTATCTGTAGATGCGGTGCGACCTTTCGCGGCAGTACTTTTTACGGATTTGGCACTACGCCTACAAATTGGACTTTCCACATTTTTACTTTTTTTCAAAATTGTTTATTTTAATCTGTATTTTTTTATTTCTTTCTTTTTTATTGGATCCCAACACTTGTTTCTCTCCTCTGTGATAACTTTTAGCTTTTTTGAATTTTGCTTTTTAGAAATTTTAAGAAATTTGCTTTTTAAATTTGAAAATTGCTTTTTAGAAATTAATGTGTAAGTATAACTGCGATGAGGATTTTGTTTTCA
Organism: Sinentomon sp. SZTP_YWyxl; assembly: GCA_030068105.1. Taxonomy (NCBI): domain Eukaryota; kingdom Metazoa; phylum Arthropoda; class Protura; order Sinentomata; family Sinentomidae; genus Sinentomon; species Sinentomon sp. SZTP_YWyxl. Next base: position 9,728 of record JASGXE010005031.1, on the reverse strand, counting down.
AACAATGGCAAACAAGCATCCTTTCAAACTGTAAACAGTAGGTTGGAAACTTGGAGATGTGTCTGACACTAAAATATCACCCTTACCGGGAATTTCGACGATTTTATCTCCATGGTTTGAGTTGAGTCGACGTTTCGGGCGCATCGCGAGTCTCAACTTGATAACGGACATGCAATGCACCCGAAACGTCGACTCTACTCACACCATGGAGATAAAATCGTCGAAATTCCCGGTAAGGGTTATATTTTTGAAGCATCCTTTCCTTTTCCCCCATAAATCTACCAAAATGTCAAAAAAATTATCACCTTTTCCTGTTCCACACATTATTGTTATCATGAATTTGCCAATTTTTAACATTCTGGCAGACCCAAAAACAGATATATTCAGTCTAAACCCAGAAGCATCACAACAAATTCTAAGAAAAATTATTTGATTTTTCAATTTGCTTTTTCACCGCTTTTGTGTTTTTTGAGTCACACCTGTCTCTAGGTACACTTTTCTCAGCCAACTGAAGAACTAGAAAGTTAAAAATTCGCACATTTATGTAAAAATGCACCAGGAATCTTTCTATGAAGCCAGAAATGCAACTTTTTTTTATCAACTTGTGCTTTATTTCTTTCTTTCTTTGCAAGAACAACCCCTATTTTAAAGAACAATTCACTCACTTGAGTCGCGAGTCAAATATAAGTGGAAAGGAGCCAAATCATTCACATTCTGGCTTCATAAAGCTTGTTCGGTTCATTTTGACTTGATTTCACACATAGTAATTGTCTCGTATCACCCTTACTTGTGATGCAATGTGTACCTTATTTGTGATGCTGACATATTCTAATTGCGCTACTAATCTATCTCCTGTGTGAAAACCAGTAGAGCTATTGTGATGAAATTTTGCACAGAGAGTACTATTAACCCTCCGACTGCCAAGGGGTGGTGCGACGCACCACCAATTTTGAAAATCCGCAATATTTTTTTGGCTTCCAATCCACAAGGTCATGCTCAAAGCTCAGTTATTAAAATTTAGATTCCAACCCCTGCATGAAGTTTCCAAAGAAAAATACCCTTGCATTTGGCTACAATGCCTATGGTGGTGCGTTGCACCACCCCTTGGTAGTCCGTGGCCCTTACTTTTTAAAATTGCCAAGGGGTGGTGCGATGCACCACCAGTTAAAAATCATAATAACTTTTGCAAACATGTCAAAATAATAATTTTTTACCATATTGTTGATAAACTTCAATAACATTCCATTAATTGACAACTGTGAGATGGTTTTTGAATCAAAAATAAAATTGTTTGAAGCTTGAATTATCACTGGTGAATTCTAGCAACAATCTGGTATCCATTGATGGGAAGTGACCGATAGTCATCCTCCTCCTCTTCTCTTCCCACCACACCATTCTTCTTTCAGAGCATGCCTCCATTCTTTTTCACTGGACCTGACTACTGAATTGCAGAATTTATTACCATGTGAATTACGGTTAGCTGTTTCCGTTCAGCTCCATTTCAGTTGAACCAACTTATGTCAATTATTTTCCCCCTCACAAAAGCATCATACACCCAAGAAAATAAATGTTGGAGTCAATGAAGGATTGATACTTGGCGTATTATTGGCTTGCTTTGTGCCAGAGATTTCAAGCTGGCGCCTGCATCCGTGAATTGTCTATTCATGGCGTGTAACTTGTTGGGTCTCCACATCGTAAAATTGACCCCACATCAGATACACTGATGTATTCCTTTTTTTTTTTATGCCACCAGTTCCCCCCCCCCCTTTTCAGTGTTCAATTGCCCTTGCGGTTCTGCAAGTTTTCATTTGCTTTGAACATTTTTTTTTTGTTCAGAAAGAAAGTCAAAAATAAAAACAGGAAATTGGCCCAGGATTATTTTGCTATCCACCTGAAAATTGGATTTGATCTTTCCTAACTCTTTTCCCATGTTCTGAAAATTGGATTTGATCTTTCCTAACTCTTTTCCCCATGTTTCTCTGGTGCGAATAAAATCACCAGAGTTGGAGTTACGGATTTGCCTATTGCTGGTACCTATTTATTTTGTGCAGAGTGAGATCTTTTATTGAAAAAAAATGGACACAAACACTCACAACAGGAACAAAGTCACATGACCATTTCTTGTGAATTAGATACTCGAAAGTCACTAATATTTAGTGACTTTTCTTGGAACTCCAATTCAATCTTCATATCGTCGCATAAAATGTCAGACAGACAAAAGTAAACTTGAGAAGAGGGTTCTATGAGGATCCCTGTTGTCCCCTCCAATCTCCCTTTCACATTTCTTGCTTTTTTCATATTGGCATCTAGACCGGAGGTAGACGATTGAGGATTGCAGTAGAAAATTATACTTTTCCACACATTCGAGGTCCAAAAACGAACTTGAGGTGATTCCAAGTAATAACCTCATGCAGTGAAATATTCATCACCACTTTTCAGGAACCCTCACAAGTTTTCAAGTTCTGTGCTTGCTCCAATTTCAGTCCAATTTCGAAAACTGGACAGCTTCACACGAGTCTGCTCCAAGACTGCTGTTGCCTTTCGTTTTTCTTTCTCTGCTGACATTCTCTTTAGTCATTTATGGACCGGGAGCATGTCTACTCCTCCAAATTTTTGAGGAATCGCACGAACAACTCAGAGGAAAGTACCTAGACAAAGAGCGACAAATTGGTTGGAACGACTACAAAAATCATGAAAAAACATAGAAAACTAGGAAGGGTGCCAACTAGACTCAACCAAATTTAAGTGGCTGAAAAGGTGCTGCACAATTTTGTGACGAAGATAACAGAAAAATCATATGAATAAGAAAAAAAAGTGTGGGTTGAATCAATTTATACGATGGTTTATTTCACAAAATTTCGTAACACATTTTCTGCTACTATTATGATGAATGATCTGTTGTCTACCTTTTTTTTCATCTGTCAACTGTTAATTCCAAGAATCAAGTAGACTCAAGTTTTAATTTGCCTGAGAACCTTCATTTGTTTGTTGCTACAATTGAGTCATGTCCAGGAAAACTCGGATCGCTGGTAATTCCTCCCCTTGTTTAGAATGCTTCAACATCGCCACGCTTTCTCATCAAAACCCCAAATTCACAGTCGTTCCACCCTGTGACAGCAGATGAACTCAGTCAATGATTTTTCCATGTGTTGAGCAGCAATGATAAACTAAAGTTGCACCCTTTGTGTGTGTTTTTTTCACAGTTCTCTTTTTATTCAAATCAAATAGGCCAAAAATGCGCTTTTTTGAATCATGGAAAAAGGAAGCCAGAATATGGAAACCAGAACTATTAGCATCTGATTCGTTTGTGTTAAGTATTCCATTTTTGACTTGTAATTGTGTTATTCAAGATTGTTGGCTGAAATTTCTGTCAAAACAAAAATTCCGCTACCGCATTTCTAACCAGAAGCGTAAACTGTTTTCTTTTATAACTCAAATATTCTTCCAAGATTGAAGCCCAATTTTTTTTTCTGCATGCAGTTTTATCCAATTAATGCTGTCAATGCATGAAAACCAACACTTGTCACCTTGGGGAAATTTTACAGTTGGTGGTGCGCCGCGCCACCCCTTGGTATTCCGCGTTCCGCCAAGACCCTTGGTAGTGGAAGGGTTAATATGCCCAACAAACCCTCAAAGTTTAAACAAAATCGGTTAACGGCGGAATGCGGAAAAACCTATCGGAGGGTGCGGTGTCCCCTTATAACACAGAAAACTGTTTTTGTATGCACTCACAAAATTTTTAAACTGATAAATCGTTGCCTTTTTCGACCAAATTTACAAAGCATTTGCCTTCTTCGACCAAATATTCACGCACAAAATTTTTAAACTGATAAATCTTTGCCTTTTTCGACCAAATTTAAAAAGCATGTGCCTTCTTCGACCAAAGCATAGAAAACTGCCTGTCTTCTTTTCTGTCGATTCAATCAAACTTCTTTCTACCCTGCTACGGATATAATAACAATTAACACACTGTGATTTCCAGCTGGCAATAAAAAGTAGTGTTCTGCATGTTTTATCCAGCATATGCGGAAATGGTGAGAATAATTGTTATTCAGCTAACCCTTGACCATTTTTATCAAATGACAACCAGCACAATACAGAAGTACTGGCTTAGGGTGGTGGCTCTTCGTGGCCTTTGAAAAAGCCATTTTTCAGACTTTCAATTTCGGTTTCATGGAAAAATATTTTTTGTAAATTTATTTTTTGTCAAATAAGAATTTTCTCAGAAAATTCTTCCACTCGAAATGGTTGACTTCTGGGCAAAAAAAATGAAAAAATTTTGAGACAAATATTTTTCAAAAGAGGGCAACCAGAAAAAAGTTTTCAATCTTGCAAAAAAAAATTTGAGCAAAATCAGACTACAATGCCGTAATTACACACCATGTTGTTTCATTCCACTCTAAAAGTTTTCAGAAAACTGATGGGTACTCGTATCTAGAAAGAATGTTTTTTAATTCACTCTGGCTCTTTCACATTTTACGGCTGTGTCATAATATGACTCATCGACTCAAATTCAGTATTCACATTTCTGCCCACAGGCAGAGACCCACATTTCTGACACCGCAGATCTGATTGAAATTTGCAAATCTGACATTGCAAATCTCATCAGCAGTTCATTTGTGATTCCTTTGGTGTGGCGTCATTCACTGGTCAATTCTTCTTCTTATTCTCTTCACCGCTGGAAAATTTTTCTTGCAGCCTTGCCAACAAAAGTGGGAAAAGTTGGGTAACTTTAAAAGTTGCTGAGAGATGCTGCTGACCTTAGGTGTCTGGATGGATGGGCTTCAAACCGGCACCTGGGCATCTTGTGCACAAGCCTCATCCACTAAAAATTGACAACGAAAACAAATGCCATGGTCAGTAGGATCCCAACAGGATATAAAAAGATCGCATGCCTGTCATGATGCCAATGATCATGTCACTTTCTGTCAAAACATGCTGTCTGGTACTGGCAGACCTTTGTCCTCTGGCTACATATTTTTTTGAAGTTGCCTACTTCAAAATGATGCAGCTATATGAAAAGCAGCGGTGGAATTACTGTACTCATACATGTAAAAATTGCAACTGTTCAGATTTTTGCAAAAAATCCATGCTGCAGAAATAAAAGATCGTCTTTTATAACAGAGAGCTCCATAACCTGAGAGCTCCAGAAAGCTCTATCTGGCACTTTAATTTCTACACCTGTATAAGAGAAAACAAAGTTTCGGAGGAAACAGTTAAACAGGAAAAACACATGTATGAGTACATTAATTCCGCACTTTTATTGTTTTACCTAACAAAATCGCTGCAATTATTCTGTTTACTTTCCCTCCATCCTGTTCTAATCTAGGCCAGCAATCCTGATCATATCAAAAGTGCAAAAGATATGGGTGTAACGATTATTGTTCTTCAGGATGGAAGAGTTCAATTTCTGCACTCATTTGGCAATGTGAGCAGCATATGGCTTTGTTTTTTGTTCTGTTTTTTTGATGCTGTGATTGTTGTAACTGGTGGAGGATCGCTATCTTGCTGTTTTTGTGCCATTCTAAGCATTTTTAACTGCTCATTTGAGACAGTCTGCTCAGGTAGTTTCACACGCTTTTGTCCCAATGGCGCAGTTACGATTCAGTCTCCAATTTGATGCATATGTAGCAAAAATTCGATGGCCTCTAAAAAACAAAAACTAAAATGTTTTAAAGCTAAACGGTTTTCATTCTCCACTGTTGGGAATGGTGCATACATACAAATGTGGATTTATCTTATCAACTTGTAGCTGAACGAATAGCCATAAGTTGTTATAAGCTAAGTGTTAAGTTACAGAAATATTGTTACACAAACATCAGGGAAGATGTGCATTCTGCAATGAAAATATCTGCTATTTTTCAATCATCGAGTTGGTCATTCTGATGTCAAATCATTTCTCCTTACAAAAAAGTGAAAAAAAAATACAACGAAGCCTCTGAGTTAGATAAAAATCTGCATTTTAAAAATTTCTGTGGTTTAAAACATGAGGTTGTGAAAATTTTGCAACTAAAATTTATTTGCATCTAGGATGAAAAATATCTTTGTGTGGGACATTTGGTGGCTTGAGATTTATTTGTAGTAACCTACTCTTAGCCACTTGGGTGCCACTTTGTGAAATCCCACTACTCTTATTGCGGTGTCATGATGTGACATTTTCTATTTCTGCTCCCTTCCTTCCTTACTGCCTTCCGTTAGGCTCGTTCTCGTGAAGATGCAGAAATGGGTCTGGCTTTCATGCAGGACATGGTAGAACTTTCCTCACAGACTCAAGGCATCTTACCAGAGCATGCACCACGTGTGGTTTCTTTCAAACACCTGACCGATAAAGATCAAGTGTCAAAATTCATCCCCACCTCATCTGGTCAGGGCAGCCCCCCGGGTAGTCAGTCTGAGTCAGGTGCTGTTCCCCCAACTGCTGGCAGTCATCACGATGTCACCATAAATGCTGGACCGGCACAATTTGGACCCGATCTCAAGGACGGACGGACGGTTTCTGGACGTGCTGTCATTGCTAATCCGATAAAACTTTGCTCCGAACCGGTCAACAGGAGAGACCTTGAGAAAGGAATTGGTATTGTGGAAAGAGGAGATTGCATGTTTATTGACAAGGTATTGCTTTCGATAATTATTTTTCTTTTATTTGTTTTACAACAACAGACTTTGCTTGGCTGGTATTCAGTAACTAAATGCTGCCTCTGACTGCAGCTCAATCACTCAACTGAAATTACAGTAATTCCGATTGCATGTCAGGAAATATCTTCCAGTGTTCATTGGTGGGTTGAAAAATCCAGAACTCGTGGAACTTTAACAACAGTTCAGAAAAAAACTGGAAATGGAAATTGATTTCCGGTCTTTGGTCGACACTGTTTGTTGTTGACTTTTTGGTAATGTGTTGTCATTCACCAATTCACTTCGTTCCCTATCTTTCATGATATTCAAAAGTTGTGACCACCTCTTTTGTCAGAGGAACATGTTGTATTAAATCGTTAACAGTGACATTCCAAAGGCATTTGCTTCCGCTCACCGATGGGCCATCGGGAACCCAACCAACCATCATATCAGCCGAAAGCTTATCTATTGTTTTACCCATTTTCAGCTTATCCGTCCTGTTTCCTTCACGTTTGGTCATGTTTTAACTGCTTTATGTTTTTCTAACTCTTTCAAAAAGACTCAGAAGAAAGATAAAATCCTTGTAATCTTTCGAAAAATGTTTGAATTGCTTCAGATGGGGATTTATTCATTTCCTGGTAGAATTATTCTATAAATTTATGACTGTCAGACTGACCTGCTGAAAGAAATCATTTCAGTTGTGGTGTGGCTTGCCTTCATTTGATCTCATCCTCGCAGAACCAACATCACTGGTGCAAAATTACAGAAAATGTTTTCTTGGAGGCTCTCAAGAGGGTACCCGAACCTGATCAATTATTGTGCAAAACAATGAGCATGAGTAGAGCCCACGGAATTTCGTTTTTATTTTTTGTCAATTTCGTTTTGAAGGTTCAAAATTTCGTTTTTTAGTGTTGAAATAAAAGTTGAATTTCGTTTTTTCTCGTTTTCGGCCTTCTTAGGCTATAAATTATTGATCTTAGGGTGTTGAACCGCACTTTGCTGAGTTTGGGTCTGATGCAAAACTGACAGGTCTTTCACTTTAATACAGGGTTTGCCCCGGTTTAAACCACCCCGGTTTTAACCGGGGGTTTTAACCGGTTTTAACCGGGTCGGGCAAAACTGAAAAACCCGGGTTTTTTGTATTTTTACAGGGTTTTTCATTTGAATTTGCATGGAAAAGATATTGCAGTGCAATGAATTATGTGGCCAAATAAATATGCATTTTTAGTGTTTTCATGACATTTCAATTTCACTTGGCCTTTTCAAATTCAATTTCAGGCACTTCAAAGGCCAAGCCTTTTGCCTTATCCTTTTCTTTTCACCGGAAAACCAGGAGCGACAAGACAGGGGGCTTTTGTAATTGTGTGTGGGCCGTTAGCATACCAGAATACATTTACACGTCTTAAAGAAAACCGAAGTTATTGTCTGACAGAGGAGACAGACGGCCATATTACCCATTGCAACTCACCTCAAGTCAGAATCAGGCACAATCAACAGCCGATTCAGCAGAGAGATTTGTGCAAAGAGATTTTGACTTCCATGTGCAAGCAAATGCCAGTCCCATTGTCGTGAAATGTGCATCCACCTGCTGAATTCTGAATTACGCTCATTGTGTCTGGCTTGAGGCCTGAGGCTGAGTTGCAATGGGGAATATGGCTGAGCCCGAGAGACTACCTCTTAGGCACACACCCGCTCAGACTGATGTCGACTCATTATACTGCTCCATCTCTCAGACGGTCGCGATTCCTTCCCATCCCTTCCCCTCCCTTTCCTGGAATATGATGAACCTCGCTGTTCACAATTGATGATTGCCTCAGTGGCATGAAAACCTGTCGAACAGAGTTAATTGATACCGAAAACTGATGTCACCATCATCATTTGCCACCATGAGCTGACAGCCATGTCGGCGGTGGCTCGGCATTGACCTTGTTGGATACCTTGGGCTCGCGAAGAGAACAATGACCCATAGGTAATCGTAGCCCAATTCCTCTGCATTCAACTGAAATTGCAATGTCTAATCTGATGCGAACTTTTTTTGTATCAGATCAGAGAGTTCTGATGCAACTTTTATCAGGTTTCTGAAAATCCTTTGCTCATCTTAAGAGATGTTATCTCACTTTGGTACTTATGCACAAAATAACATATCTTGTCAAGGAAACATATGTTGCAATATTCTAAGTGGAACTAATTCGTCAAAGAAGCGATTGCTCAACCAAGATGAGAAGACCCAACACTTCCCTCTAAGAAAGTGGAGAAGAAGAGATAAATAATCTGCAAAATAGATAGCACAGACCTACCTACCCAAGACAATGATGCCTATCTAACAAAGGAACTTATGTAAAAATAATGGAAGCAGCACATCAAGCCATCAATGCAACAGCAGCCCCAGAAAATGAAAAACCCAGGAAAAAAAACCCCAAAAAACCCGGTTTAAACTGGAAAAACCCAGTGGGCTGGGCAAAACTAAAAAACCCTGGGTTTTTGCGAACCCTGCTTTAATAGGCCTTCCAAATCAAAACTGGAGAAGCAGCAAACTTGCACTGTCGGTGGTTATCAAAAAAAAAAAAAAAAATTGCGATTGGCCAAGTTTAGTAGGATACCTGGCCCACCGTTTCAATATTTTGTCTGCTGGCATTTGGAAGCATAGTCATTCTCCTAGCATTGGAATAAGAGGACAGAAGGGGTTTGAAGATGTTCGATCTGTGTTCAGTATCACTTCTTTTTTATCAGACAATTATTGTTCTGCTGCAAGGTCAATTGCCTCTGACTTTGGAAAAGCTAATAATTTTGTCCTGGGGGACAAAATTATCAAATTTACAGCAGACAGACTGATCTGATGTGCCTCGCTGGTCTCTTCATGGACATGACTTAAAGGGTAAATCTGCGGTTTGTCATAGACACTTTGCTTACAAATACAGAGTTTTAGTGGAAAAGTGGTCAAATTCGTGGAATTTCGTTCTAAAACATGAATTTCGTGCTAATCACTCAATTTCGTTTTTTGTCGTGATAAAAATAATGATTTATCTGGCTTCCAAAAGGCATAATCGGCGAAGAAATGTTGAAAAAAGTGAAAAAATAACATTTCGTTTTTTTCGTGCTTATTCTCATTTCGCGAA